>CAJZBQ010000028.1:600000-893749 GCA_914767885.1 Blepharisma stoltei | reverse complement strand
AACACCCTAACACCCTAACACCCTACACCCTAACACCCACCCCTAACACCCTAACACCCTAACACCCTAACACCCTAACACCCCACACCCTAACACCCTAACACCCTAACACCCTAACACCCTAACACCCTAACACCCTAACACCCTAACACCCTAACACCCTAACACCCTAACACCCTAACACCCTAACACCCTAACACCCTAACACCCCTAACACCCTAACACCCTAACACCCTAACACCCTAACACCCAAACACCCTAACACCCTAACACCCTAACACCCTAACACCCTAACACCCTAACACCCTAACACCCTAACACCCTAACACCCTAACACCCTAACACCCTAACACCCTAACACCCTAACACCCTAACACCCTAACACCCTAACACCCTAACACCCTAACACCCTAACACCCTAACACCCTAACACCCTAACACCCTAACACCCTAACACCCTAACACCCTAACACCCTAACACCCTAACACCCTAACACCCTAACACCCTAACACCCAACCCCTAACACCCTAACACCCTAACACCCTAACACCCTAACACCCTAACCACCCTAACACCCTAACACCCCTAACACCCTAACACCCTAACACCCTAACACCCTAACACCCTAACACCCTAACACCCTAACACCCTAACACCCTAACACCCTAACACCCTAACACCCTAACACCCTAACACCCTAACACCCTAACACCCTAACACCCTAACACCCTAACACCCTAACACCCTAACACCCTAACACCCTAACACCCTAACACCCTAACACCCTAACACCCTAACACCCTAACACCCTAACACCCTAACACCCTAACACCCTAACACCCTAACACCCTAACACCCTAACACCCTAACACCCTAACACCCTAACACCCTAACACCCTAACACCCTAACACCCTAACACCCCTAACACCCTAACACCCTAACACCCTAACACCCTAACACCCTAACACCCTAACACCCTAACACCCTAACACCCTAACACCCTAACACCCTAACACCCTAACACCCTAACACCTAACACCCTAACACCCTAACACCCTAACACCCTAACACCCTAACACCCTAACACCCTAACACCCTAACACCCTAACACCCTAACACCCTAACACCCTAACACCCTAACACCCTAACACCCTAACACCCTAACACCCTAACACCCTAACACCCTAACACCCTAACACCCTAACACCCTAACACCCTAACACCCTAACACCCTAACACCCTAACACCCTAACACCCTAACACCCTAACACCCTAACACCCTAACACCCTAACACCCTAACACCCTAACACCCTAACACCCTAACACCCTAACACCCTAACACCCTAACACCCTAACACCCTAACACCCTAACACCCTAACACCCTAACACCCTAACACCCTAACACCCTAACACCCTAACACCCTAACACCCTAACACCCTAACACCCTAACACCCTAACACCCTAACACCCTAACACCCTAACACCCTAACACCCTAACACCCTAACACCCTAACACCCTAACACCCTAACACCCTAACACCCTAACACCCTAACACCCTAACACCCTAACACCCTAACACCCTAACACCCTAACACCCTAACACCCTAACACCCTAACACCCTAACACCCTAACACCCTAACACCCTAACACCCTAACACCCTAACACCCTAACACCCTAACACCCTAACACCCTAACACCCTAACACCCTAACACCCTAACACCCTAACACCCTAACACCCTAACACCCTAACACCCTAACACCCTAACACCCTAACACCCTAACACCCTAACACCCTAACACCCTAACACCCTAACACCCTAACACCCTAACACCCTAACACCCTAACACCCTAACACCCTAACACCCTAACACCCTAACACCCTAACACCCTAACACCCTAACACCCTAACACCCTAACACCTTTTGTTTTGCTTTGTTTAAATATGAGTGTCGTAAAAATGGGTTCCGCTCTCTATCTTAACTCTTTGAGATTTTACTGCAAATGTGCAAAAGTTATAAATACATTAAAAACTTATTGGATCTTATTGGTTTCAAATTAAATAGTTTCGTTGGAAGATTTTAGATAGGCAGTGCATAATAATAGCTAAAGTCTTTTAAAAATTAATCATTACTCAAACTCTTTGTAATCGAAAACATTTTTGAAAGTTTTAAAAGAATTGGGAGCTATGTCCAAAAATCTGGCAAGTGCAAAAACTATAGAGAATAGAGATAGAGCAGCTTTGAATTTGTTAGCCTTACAAGCAAATGAGGCTATTGAAAGATCTAAAGCGATTTTTACGGTAATATCAAATAATATATCGAGTTATTTTGTGAAATAGGAAAACAAATTATTGCAGTTATCAAGAGATTTTACGAAGAAAATCTAAAGTCATTCCAACATGAAATGCATTTTTAATTAGCAAAATTCAGATGAACTTTGAGAAGGAAGGGAGAATTTACAGCTAGCGTAAAAGAAGCTATCTTACTTACTTACTTAATAATTTGGTGTTTAAGGTGTCTAGTGCCCGCACCCTTATAAAAAGGGTCTTTGCTAAACTAGTGACGTCACCAAGCTATCTTGGATTAACCTGATCAGTCCAGGCCCAAGCCTTCTATCAAAGCTTCGCCGCACGTCTCACCCGGCGCGTTGCCGATGTCTCGCCCTGACTCAGCTCGTGCGCGTGTTCTACCTAAGGGTAATCTTCCCGTTGAGCTGTGCTGAGGGGTAAAACTCTGAGCCTCTTGAATGCACTGAGGAGTCATTCCTCTGGTTATCCCCAGAGTTAAACGGCTGTTGCTGTGCAGAAGTTCTCGAGAGAAAACCCAACCTCATAAATAAAATTCCATGAGGGAGAGAAAATTAGCAGAGCTAATTTCTCTCGAACCGAATGCCATTTTATTTATATAAAGAAGCTATCAGAATTGATCCAAATAATGATGATGCATGCATTGGCATAGGACTTATCTTCTGTAATGAAAATTGAAAAGAGCTATGAAAGCACATTAAAACATAACAACGATGCAATTAGAATCAACCCAAACTTATTATGATAATAAAGGAAATGCTCTAGATGAGTTAGGCAGAAGAGAAGAAGCTATGGAATCATATAAAAAAGCTATAAAAATCGATTCAAATAATAACGATGCATACAATGACATAGGAGATGCCTTCTATCATGAGAAGAAATATGAAGAAGCATTAAAGCATTCAAAGATACAATTAGAATCAAACTAAACTCTGCAATTTATTATGATAATAAAGGAAAGGCTATACCGTTGAATCTGCTATCTTAGAAGTTAAGAAGAGGTCTAGATTCAATTATTAAAAGACTAATAACAATTAAATAATAAGTAGATTCATTAGAAAGATAAACTCTTTCTATAAAGAATATGCAAATAAAAATATCATTATTTAATTAATATTTATAGCTTATTAGCTTTTCAGCTCAAGCCAAACTTTTAAACTATCTTTCACCAATCAAGCTTATTGCTATATATCTTGCTATGTCTTATAATGCAGTATCTTGATCTTAAATATTTATTATAATTGCAGTCTTACCTTAATAGTTTGTCGACAAAAATGTTTAAGGTCAAATAATAAAAGAAGTAGGATTTTGTAAAATATTTAAGATTGCTTTGGAGTAGATTTGATTAATATTTCAGATTCCAAAAAGGGAGAGTATTTTCATTTTATGTTTATTTAATAATAATAAGCTATATATCATATGCTGCTAGTATTTTTTGTACTTCTTCAAATTCCGAAAATACTCAGCATGTGTAATAGAGAATGTGGAAGCTCTGATTCTTTAAGTTGTATTGGCTGCCTTTTAGAAAAAGGAGATTACAGTAGCCAGAATCTTTGCAATTTATTAGATGCTACTAAATGCCCTTTTAATGAGTTTTCTTTAGTAATTACCAAAGAAAGGATGATTATCAGCTCAGATTTACATAAAATTTATTATGAAATTGTGCTTCAATACAGAGACTCCACAAGAGGCTTAGAAGCCTTGACAATTTTTTGAGAAGAAAAAGCGCTTACAAGCAGAAGCTGCACTTGAATGATAGATGATAATTCTTTCTTTACTTATGGGTTTTTGCTGGAGCACTTAAACAAAGGGCAGAACTTATTAATTTGGCTTATTGGTAGCATAAAAAGTTCTAGAGAAGGTTTTAAAGGATTTTTGGCTCTTGGAGAAACTTGAAATTATCCCTCAGCCGATTATTGTTTCGATAGAAGCTCTATAAGCCTTAAAGATTGCAAAAAATGCAGCCCAAATTGCCCTATATGAATGTGGCCAGATGATAATTGCATTTCACAAAGGCATTTAGTTACCTGCAGCCCTGAATGCTCAGCTTGCAGCGGTTCAGGCTATTTTGAATGTATTGCCTGCAGCGGTAGCTATTATTTATTAAATAGTTTATGCTTATCTGCTTGCCCATCAGGCTACAAAACTGACCTGGCCCATCAATTTTGTGTGCAGGATTCAATATATTCTCTTAACCTTTCTTTTCAAAACCAAATATTAATTGACTATATAAGCCTCGCTACAGTTGGAAGCCAGCCGAATCCCTATCCTCAATGAGATACCAATGACCCGATCCCTTCTATATACAGAGGATATTACTTTTACTCTAATTCTCTAATTACTTATGACAACTTAATTATCTCTCCTTATTTTACGGTAAATTTGTGAATAAATCCTGAATCGTTAGGAGGCTCAATAGCGCTGAAATATGATCAAAGCAGTGCAACAAGTTATTTCAGTATGAAACTTGATGGAAATTCTAATGTGATAATTGCAATAAGGCTTAAAGATGCTTCTCAGTTGACAATTTCTGGAGGGCCTATATCAACAAAGTCTTGGCAAAACATTGCTGCTATTGGAAAAGTAATTAGTAATGGATGCACATATGTGGCTTTATACATAAATGGATCTCTCATAGTCTGGGATATTTCAGCCGCTGCTTATCCCTTTAGTGATTCTGGAAAACTGGCAATCGGCTATTCCTCTTTATCAAATAGTTTTGAAGGCTTCCTCTATAAAATCATATTTTTCAGCGACAGCTATTACCAATTCTCTGAATGAGTCACTTCTGGCTGCACTGGTGGATGCTCAAACTGTCCTTCAGATTTAAAGTGCCCTGACACGTGCTCATTTGGCTCTTATTTTAACTCTACTTCTTGCATCTCGTGCTCTGGGTGCGTGAACGGGTGCCGCAGCACTATTACTTGCAACCTCTGTCTTGATAAAGCATGCTCAAAATGCAGCACATTTGATGGAACTTGCATAAGTTGCACAGCAAATGCATATATGAATAATGGAGTCTGCACTTGCACTAGTAATGCACTGTGGCTAGAAGGAGCTTGCAATTTGTGCGATGTAAATTGTGCAACTTGCAAAGGAGATTATTTTTTTTATTGTACTAACTGCAATAGTGGCTTGGAGCTTGTAGATGGAATATGCTTAAACGCATGCCCTACTGGATTTTCTAGTAATCCATGCACCAGCGGTTCGTCTTCAATAGTAGATTTAACTTTTGATGGCAGTTTTAAAGGGATTTATGGGATATTTCAGACTTCAACTTCGGATCAGACTTACCAGTTCTTCAATAATCCAGATACAGCTGATCCAATCCCTGCTTATCAGCGAGGTATGTATTTTGCTTATGGAAAATATTTGATGACAAATAGTGACGTTTATATTAATTTTGACTTTTCTCTAGGAATCTGGATGTTCGCTAGCTATGATGGAGATATTTTTAGCAAGCAAGGCTTAATAGCATTTAATTCCACTGGAGGGCTTTCTGTGTTTTTAGCAGATCCTGCAAATAGCAATTGGATAACAAAGCGAGTGGGAGGCTATTCTTTCTCAGGATGGACATATTTGCTTGTATCTGTTGGCTATTCAAATGGGATTGCCCAAATACATGGATACGTAAATGATAAATTAAAGCTGACAGAATCAGTAAATGATTACATTTTTAGAGATAGCGCTTCGCCTTTATACTTAGGGGGAAGTCCAACAGGCATTTTTACTGGATTTATTTATTCTTTTACACTATGAAACGCTGTGATAACTGACTTATCTAGTCAACTTTCAAGACCATGTGGGACTAGCTTAATTGTTTCTTGTTTACTTACATGTGCTATTAATCAATACTATAGCCAAAGCAGCAGTTCTTGCTTATACTGTAATAGTTGCGATAATGGCTGTGTCAGAGAGGACTCGTGCAACATCTGCAATGATCCTCTATGTGCTAATTGCAGTGGGTTTGGGTCTGGATTATGCACAGCATGCATTGATAACGCTTCAGGAACCACTTGCAACTGCAATCCCGGATTTACCCTTATATCAGGAGCTTGCACATCATTATGCTATCCTGGCTGTTTGACCTGCACCTCACTTTCATACTCTAGCTGCACCTCATGCCAGTCAGGATATTATTTATACCAAATGATTTGCTATAGCAGTTGCCCTACTGGAACAATTTCAAATTTATCCACAAAGTCCTGCGACCAAGATTCTCCATTTTCTATCATACTCAACTTTTTTCAACTTTCAAGCCTGCCTACTGGGTATTCTTCGTCATCTCAACTTACCTATGCCACTGATCGAGGCTGGAAATTTGGAAAAAATGACTTTGTTTCAACAGTTTATCAGATCCCTGATTTTTTTACGATTTCGACCTGGATTTACATCTCCCAAAATGCTGATTTTGCGATGATTTTCTATATAAGCCGAGACTGAGGCATGAACTTAAATGGAACCAGTCAAGGGTTAAGTTTTAGTACTGGGTACGTCAAATGGCCAGACTTGGACAGCTTGTCATCATTATTAATTTCCAACAAGTGACATTATATTTATACATCAATTATTCATTACGATGGAGACACTGTAGATCAGCTGGTAAAGATTGACTCAACTAGTGTGCTTCAGAATTTTTCGCCAACTAGCGATTATACATATAGGGATAAATCATATACGAAATATATTGGATGCCAGTATGACTGATGCAAGCAGGGGAAAACGGGTTTTTCTGGGTTTATGTATTATTTTCACGTTTATAACGATGGCTCAAATAACATTTATGAAAGCGAATTCCATGAATCAGGGTGCTCCAGTGGATGCTCAGCATGCCCCACTACGTCAATGTGCCTGCCATCTGATTGCCTTATTACGCAATACTATAACTCAACTGACTCCATTTGTTATTTATGCCTTGCTACTTGTACGCATGGCTGCTATAATCCAAATGATTGCAATCTTTGTTCATATAATTAAAATATGGCGTCTTCGTCTGAGCATGGCCTCCCGGCCATGCAGCCTCGACTCATATTTTAATTATATCCGGCAAGGTTTTACCATTTCAGAGATGGACAGCAATGCTAGGTAAGCAATTCTGGTAGCTTTCAGAGCCTAGCCCTAGTCTAATCTCAGGGGTGGATTTTTCCTCGTGGGAAAGGAGGGTACAAGGTTGGAAAGGGGAAGCTCAGCAAAGCCCTCTGGACCATTCGGGCAACTCCCTAGCGTGAAACTGGGCGTTACGTCCCAGGCTTTGTATTTTTCCTTTTTGCCGATAGCTGACCAGAAAAATCCATTTTTTGGGTTTTTCGAAAAGCAACCCATGTACAAGCAAGTAGCTCATTCATGAGCCGTCGAAGACGTGGACATTTGCCCTAGAAGAACCTTGGAGATCGAAGCGAGTCTGTCCCCAGCGGACTGGTGGGCCCCGATGCGACGAAAGGCGAGTGATAAACCTGGGTCGTAACCCCGTAGTGGACGTTAAGCGATATAAATTCCATAAGATAAGATTGCAATCTTTGTTCAATTCCAGGATGCTTGACGTGCACAGGCTCAAATGTTTGTGGAAAATGCTCTGGCGACTATAAATTTATTGGCAGCACATGCAGATGCTCTTATAGCTACTCGGTATTAAACGCCACAGAATCTACTTGTGGCTGTTCCAGTCAAACTATAAGTTACCAGTCTCTATGCATTTCTTCATGCCCGACTGGTAGCAGCTATGATGCAACTTCAGAAACTTGCGTTTTGGATGCAAACGCTGGGCTCATATTTTCGCTGACTCTTAATCAGATTAAGGGGATAGTCATAGACAAGGTGTACAGTTTCCAGGTCCTGGCTGGAACGTCTACAGATTTTTATCCTACTTATGGAAGCTATGACCCAATCCCATCATATCGCAGGGGCTACTACTTTAATGGAGGTTCTTTGATGCAGTTACCTCCAAACAGTGTGATGAATACAAATTCTCTCTACTTTAGCAGCCATGTGACTGTTTCTGTGTGAATGTGACCAAGGGCTAATAATGGAGTGATTCTGGCTAAGCAAGCCTCTGCGAGTCCTTTTACAGTTTACCTTTCTTTTGAACTGATAGCATTAAAATTATTTGTTAATGTTTATTCGTCAGAAACAAGCACTTCACAGCAATTTTACTCGCAAAATAGCTTAACAACTACTAATTGGCACCATGTCGGATTTTCTTTATCTTACAGCTTCCCATATAACCAAGTTACCTTTTACGAAAATTTTCTCACAAATCTGGCTATTCCTGCTAAAGGCCCTCTCCTTGACATTGAAAGCTCTTACACCATCTTAATAGGAGCAAAGTACAGTTCCCAACAGACCTTGCTTGCTATGCTAACTGGGTTTATTTACAGCATAAAAATATGAAACATAATAATAAACCTTTCCCCTGAAGTTTCCTCAACTTGCTCAGAATGTAACTTTTGCCCTTCCTCATATACGCCAAATTGCCTCCAGCCATTTCAAATAAACATGTATTATGATACTACACAACAATTGTGGAGCGCCTGTTCATCCTCATGCGATAATCTCGGTTGTGTAAGATACGATACAGCCTGCAACCTATGTGACAATCAGCTCTGTGCCTTATGTGACGATTGAACTGGCTGTATAAGTTGCATGAATAACTGTCAAACAGGCACTTTCTTAGTCACTACTCCATGCTCATGCGTCCCTTGCATTTCCAACTGTGTGACATGCACTGCTCAAACATTTGCAGGCTGCAGTAAATGTGCAAGCGGATATTATCTAGATGGACTCAACAATGCATGCTCAGCATGCGCATTGGGATGCGATACTTGCTCTGGACAGCACAATGGAGACTGCTTGACGTGCAAAAGTGGGTATTATCTTAATCCAGGAGGTCTTTGCTTGCCTTCGTGTCCTCTAGGATATTCAGGGAATCCTTGCAGTGGGGCAAGCGCTTTGGCTATCCATTATATTTTTAATAAAGAAACGAATACAGTTTCAGATCTAGTGGGTGGATATAAAGCTTATATGGGGTCAAGCGACCAGTATATGGGGAATTTTGATGTTAATGATCCTTATCCAATTTATCAATCAGGGCTTTATTTTAATGGGCAAGCCTATATGAAGCTCCCTCCGAATTCAGCAGATCAGCAAGAAGCAGTTTTAGGTAATGCCCATAGCTTGTTGATTTGATTCAGACCTTTATCCACTTCTAATCTTCAATACTTGATATCCAAAGAGCTTTCAAGTGACTCTTTCTATATATCAATTAATGACTCGCTCCTCTTTGAAGTTACTTATTATGTGTATGATGATATTACAGCATCATACAAAGGCTACATATATTCCGAAGCTTCGTCACAATTAAGCTGAAATTATTGACAAAACATTATTGTGATTTTCCAGCGCACTTCTTATGCCCCAGGATTTTCTTTTTATATTAACCAAGTCCAAGCTACCAATATAAATTCCATCACAAACTCGATGTTCATAGACTTTTCACGCTCAAATTTCATAGTAGGATACAGTTTTCAGCACTCTCTTTACTTTAAGGGCTTTATCTATGAAATTAGCATATATAGAACTTTCTCTTCAATAGCGCGATAATGCGCATTCCTAAGTTTTACCGGAGGGTCTTGGACATATGAAAACCTGCTATTCCTTATTCATGGGGGAGACAAACAGCCTAAATAAAGAATTCTGCCTGATCAATCTCGAGAACTTGAAGAGAGGCTGTGTGGAAAAATTACATTTTGGTTCGTCAAATGGATCTGACGAGCCAATTCTGGCCAGTACTTGAAATAAAAAATGATAGTTGCCAGAATTTTATTAATTTTCTGATGAAGAGTATGATCAGAATTTTAATAATTCCTTTTGACAATAAAATTCAAAATTAAAACTTTTAATAGAAGATTTAAAGAGATAATTAAAGCATAAAGATAACGTTATGAGTATTCTTTACTGCTAAGGGAGACGATGCCAGTAATGTTTTTAAATTTTGACTTTTTTCATAGTGACTTAACCATCTTAATAATTTTTTAATTTTTAAAATTTAAACTTTTAATAGAAGGTTTAAAGAGATAATTAAAGCATAAAGATAACGATCTGAGTACTCTTTACTGCCTTAGGGAGATGATGCCAGTTATGATTTTTAAATTTTGACTTTTGTCATAATGACTTAACCATCTTAATAATTTTTTAATTTTCAAAAATTCAAACTTTTTAATAGAAGATTTAAAGAGATAATTAACGCATAAAGATAACGTAATGAGTACTCTTTACTGCCTTAGGGAGACGATGCCAATAATGATTTTTAAATTTTGACTTTTTTCATTGTGCTTAACCATCTTAATAATTTTTTATTTTTTAAAAATTTAAACTTTTAATAGAAGATTTACTCTTTACTGCCTTTGGGAGACGATGCCAGATGCCAGTAATGATTTTTAAATATTTACTTTTTTCATCGTACTTAACCATCTTAATAAATTTTATTTTTTAAAAATTTCAAACTTTTAATAGAAGATTTAAAGAGATAATTAAAGCATAAAGTAAACGTAATGAGTATTCTTTTACTGCCTAAGGGAAACGATGCCAGTAATGTTTTTAAATTTTGACTTTTTTCATAGTGACTTAACCATCTTAATAATTTTTATTTTTTAAACTTTCAAACTTTTAATAGAAGATTTAAAGAGATAATTAAAGCATAAAGTAAACGTAATGAGTACTCTTTACTGCCTTTGGGAGACGATGCCAGTAATGATTTTTAAATTTTTGCTTTTGCCATAGTACTTAGTGACTTAACCATCTTAATAATTTTTTTAATTTTTTAAAAATTCAAACTTTTGTCATAGTGACTTAATTAATTACTAGATCCTGTGCCTTTTATTAAAATTCTGATCATACTCTTCATCAGAAAATTAATAAAATTCTGGCAACTATCATTTTTTATTTCAAGTACTGGCCAGAATTGGCTCGTCAGATCCATTTGACGAACCAAAATGTAATTTTTCCACACAGCCTCTCTTCAAGTTCTCGAGATTGATCAGGCAGAATTCTTTATTTAGGCTGTTTGTCTCCCCCATGAATAAGGAATAGCAGGTTTTCATATGTCCAAGACCCTCCGGTAAAACTTAGGAATGCGCATTATCGCGCTATTGAAGAGAAAGTTCTATATAACTACGCAATAACTTACCAAGCTCCTTCTAATAATTGTGGATGCTCTGATTGTGCAAATAGTGGAAATGACTGCTTGAGACCGTGCGCATTCAATGAATTTTATGATGGAAGTTGCAAAGGCTGCGATGGAGGATGCGCAACTGGCTGTATGAGGAATGGGAATTGCTATATGAATTTGGATCCATTGTGTGTCTCAGCAACTGGATTTGCAATTAGTGAATGCACAAGTTGTATAACCAATGCTAGTGGCGCTGGAACACAATGCAACTGTATTTCGCATATGCATTATGACTTGCAAACATTGGCATGCGTATGCGATTCAACGTGGCCTTACTGTATTTCATGTGACTCTTACTGCAGTCAATGTACGGGAAATTATTATTATTTGTGCGATTTATGCATTGCAGGGAAAGTTCTTGTTGATGGGGTGTGCTTAGACAGCTGCCCATATGGATTCAGCAGCCCTTGCATAAGCCCAACTTCTTCAGTGATTGACCAATTGTTTAACGGTAACTTTCAAGGTTTATACGGAATATTTCAAACTGCTACATCTAGTTCTTCCTATCAGCCTTTCATTAGCCCAGAAGCTCAAGACCCTTATCCAGTCAAAAATAGAGGTCTTTATTTTTATCAAGGCTCCTATCTTGTAACAACCCAAAGTATCACCTTAAATTCATGATTTTCTATAGGCTTCTGAATCTATGTCATATTTCATGGCACTTTTGCATGGACGACTGATTCATTGTCAATCAATTCAGATATGGGTATTACACTCCTAGGAGAGTCAATTTCTTTTCCTGCAGATTATTACGGATGATATTATTTATCTTTTTCTGTCTCATACAGCCAAGATACAGTTCCTGTATCCATATATAAGAATGGCTCGAAGCAAAACACTGCTACACTGACTCAGAATAAAATATTTAGAGTTTCATCATCGCTGATAAATGTTGGCGCACGTCTTCCTGGTTCTTTTGTTGGGTTCATTTACTCTTTTGCATTGTGAAATGAAGTCACGAGTGATTTTTCAAGTCAGCTATCACAGCCTTGTGGAAGCAGTGTAGGGGATGTATCATGTTTATGAAGTTGTGATGTCAACCAATATAAAGATTTACAAGGCTATAAATATTGCCATGATTGCTATAATGGCTGCACGACAAAAAATTCATGCAATATTTGTGACGATCCTTTGTGCGCTGTTTGCACAGGATTTGGGTCTGAAATGTGTACTACTTGTGTAGACAATGCTTCTGGAACCCCATGCGCTTGCAATGCAAATTATATTTCTCCAGATGGCTTTTCATGCACTCTCAAATGTTTTACTGGATGCTCCAGCTGCTTGTCAACTTCCTATACAAGTTGCACCTCTTGCGCACAGAACTATTTCTTATACCAAATGATTTGCTACACAACTTGTCCACAAGGAACCATTTCAAATTCAGTGACAAAAACTTGTGATAAAGATTTCCCTATGTCTATAAGCCTTGATTTCTATGCATTAGCAAGCCTGCCTTCTAGCTACTCATCCGCTTCAGGTAAAACCCCTTACTTCATAAGTGACCGAGGCTGGCGCTTCTTTCCTCAAAGCTATATTTCAACCAGTGTCCAACTCAGCAGCTATATAACTATATCAATGTGGATTTGTTTTACAGCATACACTAGTATAGATACTATATTCTATATGAGTAGGGATTGGGGAATAAGCTATAACGGTAGCAATAAGCAGCTTGTTTTCAACACAGGACCTATTGTATGATCTCAAGCACAAAGTTTGTCAACATTAGATATAAACACATGGCACTTTTTGTTCATTTCAACCATTCATAACAGTGATGGCACTATTAAGCAGCTGATTCAATTGGATTCTACTTCGTTAACTCAAGATAGTCTAACTCCTGCAAGTGATTTTATTTTTCAAGACAAAGGCGGTAGCAAATATATTGGCTCTCAATTCGATTGGAATAATCGAGGTTACACGAGCTTTACTGGGTATATGTACTGGCTCCATGTATATAATGATGGCTTATATTATACTCCAAACTATGAGCCTGCCAGCTCAAATTGTCCTAGCTGCTCATCATTATGTCTTTTATCACTATACTGCTTACCTGGAATTTGCCCATATAGCCAATATTATTATAACTCAGGATGTCTTTCCTGCAATGGCTGCTCTAATGGCTGCAGTAACAGTAATGACTGTATCTTATGCACTATAACTAGTTGTGCCACTTGCACTGGGACAAGCACCTGCGGATCATGCATAGGAAATTATGTATTCCTTGATGGGGAATGCCAATGTCCTTACACTTGAGTCAGCAACACAGCTTCCTCCACTTGCATTTGCTCAAGTTCGTTAAAATTCAATGATGTATGTGTAAGTTCCTGCCCAACAGGAACTTCAGATAATTTATCTGGAGTTTGCACATTGCAAGCTAGTCAAGGACTCGTACTTTCATTGGCTTTTAATCAAATTAAAGGAACTGTGGTAGATTCATCTGATAGCAATATTAAAGTCTTGGCTGGCATTTCTAGTGATTACTATCCAAATTACGATCCTTATGATCCAATTCCAGCATATAAGAGAGGGTATTATTTTAACGGACATTCGCTTATGCAGCTGCCACCACACTCATACGACAACACTTATTCTCTTAATTTTGCAACAGACTTTTCATACTCGGCGTGAATATGACCTCAGGGAGGGGATGGGGTCATCTTTACTAAGCAGAGTGATGGCTACCCTTATTCAATATATCTATCAATCGAGATATCTTCCCTTCAAGCATTCTTTAGCTTTCATGACCCAATTTTAAATTCCCTTTATTCCTACAGTTCTAGTGCCCCTATTAATACTTCTGGATGGTACTATATAGGATTTTCACTCAGATATAAATTTCCCTATAACCAATTAACTTGGTATGTTAATAGCAACTTTGATACTCCATTTGTTCTAAAGCACCCGTTTGTAGACTTGATCAGCGACTACACTATTTTAATTGGAGCAACTCACAAAAATTCCGATGAATGAATGAATTTTTATACAGGATTCATCTATAGTATGAAAATATGAAACACTGTGGTAAACCCCACTCTGTATGATCTCTCTTATACATGCGATTCCGGCTGTTCTTTTTGCCCATTGGCCTCCTCTTCTTGTCTCCCGAACCAACCAATTTCCAGCTATTATGACCTCTCGTCATCTTCATGGAAAGCTTGCTCAGATTCTTGCAAATCGACTGGATGCGTTAGAAGTGACGGCTTTTGTAACCTATGCGACGATAATTTGTGTGATATTTGTGAAGACTGGACTGGCTGCAAAACTTGCAAGGCAAACACAAAACCATCTCAGTTCCCATGCCAATGCGCATCAGGCTTTTATTATGACTCATCAGCAAATCAGTGCACAGCATGCTTTTCTTTCTGCAGTGTGTGCACTTCTTCACATAATGGGGACTGCTCTGGCTGCAACTCTAACTATTATTTGACACCTGAAAATCTTTGCCTATCTACTTGTCCTTTACTTCCCTTTTCCTGAAACTCCAAGTTTTTTGCTAGCGGGCTAATTTTTAATTAAAAAATCCAATTGCAAAATCTGTTATTAGAATAGTATATTTTTTAGAATGCAAAAAAAATAACAAGTTAAATTCTTAGATAGCACAGCATCTAAACTTAAAATATAGTATATAAAAATCCATGTAAAATTTTTTGCCTAGAGAAGGTATTTCCCAAAAAGTTTAATCCTTTGCGTGGAGCTAGGATATACACAAGTATCTGGCAGCCCATGCACAGCAGTATCTCCTAACTCTATAGTTCTTCATTATGTGTTCACTAAGTTAACAAATACTATTGCAGACAAAGTTTCCGGATTTTTGGCCTATATGGGCTCAACAGATACTTATCTAGGGCCTAATGATCCATGGCCTATATATCAATCTGGACTCTATTTTTCTGGGAGTTCATACGTTTCGCTGCCTCCAAATTCTGTAGACTCTAAAGAAGTTGTTTTGGGAAATAATCATAGTTTACTATTCTGGATCAGACCTACATCTTCGAGCACTAGTGGTATTATTTATTCAAAAGAAAACGCTTCACAAATTCATAGCTACTTCATGATTGACTCAAATAGCAATCCCTACGTAAATTATGCAGTCTATGATGACACCACAATGGCGTCTAATAATATCCACCTCAAAGCAAGTTCTATCACTAATAATGGGTGATATAATATTGTTATCCTATTATCATGAACACCTCATTGTAATCAAATTTCAATATATGTTAATGGAGTCCTCGATACTTATGAGAGTTTTGCTCAAGTTCAAAATTCCTATTTTATGGATATTTCTGGCGATATAGCTCCTGCACGCCTTTAGTGTGCCTTGAAGTCCTCTTCGCAGCAAGGAGACTAGTGGGACATCTAGAGGTGGCAAGTTAACTCCAAATTGAAAAATACCAGCAAAAGGCTCCTAGTTGAGAGGAGGAACTTTGCTTCAAGGTGCGCTAAAGGTGTGCAGGGGTTATAATTTTCTTCTAGGAGCAAGCAAAGCTGAAGGAATTTTTTATACTGGCTTTATTTTTGAAATGGCCTTATATAACTATGTGATTAGCATTCAGAGCATTACAAGTGGTTGCATGTGTTCTGCATGCGCCGATTCTGGAAATGAATGTTTGCGCAGTTGCTCTTATTTGCAATATTATAATAGTGCTACATCTAGCTGTGCTGATTGTGATTTGCCATAATAATAAAATGGCTTTGGATGAGATGAGAATTTACTCTGTGAATTTCCTCTCCCTCATATGGGATTGATTTTGCATGTGCACTTCTGTCTGATATGTAAGAAATGACGAATGTTTCTGACTTCGCACCCTACATGCATTGTGTTTTAAGCGTTTTCTCTCCCTCTGGAGTTCAAATCGAGATTTGAGTCTAATCTTGTGATTCTTCATGTCAATTTGGCTGTGTGCGAAATGGAGATTGCATCATGAGTCTTGATCCTTTATGTGCAGCTGAAACTGGATTTCAGATTAGTGAGTGTACGAGCTGTGTGACTGGAGCAATAGGAGCAGGCACGACGTGCGCCTGTCTGCAAAATTACGTTTATGACTCTAGCTCTAGAACATGTACATGTGATCCAAATTTATATCCTTGCGGAAGATGTGATAGCTTATGTACAAGCTGTCTTAATTATAATTATTTCACTTGCAGCTCTTGCACAGGAAGTGGAGTCTATCTAGATCAAGTTTGCTTGAATGAATGCCCCTATGGACTTTTTAGCAATTCTGTTTGTGCCAGTAATGCATCTCCAGTCATTGACCAATTGTTTAACGGAGATTTCCTTGGGAGCTATGGGATTTTTAAAACTGCGCAGTCAGATACGAATTATTATTTTTTCAATAACCCAGAAAATTTCGATCCCATTCCAGCTTATCAGCGAGGCCTTTATTTTTCTAACGGGAAGTATTTGTGCTCGGCTACCCCCATTTATCTTAACGCTTGGCTTACAATAGGGCTCTGAACATATACGATCTTCAACGGAATTATAGTTTCAAAAGGGAGTGTCTTTACTTTGAGCTCTAGTTTAGTTGCATCAGTATCATTAACCACATTCAAAGGAAACTCTAGCATTTCGACAACTCCTATACCTTACACTGGCTGAACTTACATCGCTATTTCAATGGCCTATACATCAGACTCTGTAGTTATGAAGTTTTATCTTGGTAGTACCTTATCAACTACACTTACAACTCAATATGCCTTGTTCAGAGATGCCAACTCTGAGTCTTTATTCCTAGGGAGCCAGACAAGCTCCTTTGTAGGGTTTATTTATTCATTTACATTATGAAATCAGCTGGCGACTGATTTTTCAGCACAATTATCTAAGCCTTGCAGTGCAGTACTCGACACTTCTTGCCTGTGGGAATGCGATATATTTATGTATAATGAAGGAGGAAACTATGTGACCTGCAATAATTGCTATAATGGCTGCGTAAGAGGCAAAAGCTGCAATATTTGTAAGGATCCATTATGTAAATTTTGCACTGGATTTGGAGATCAATGCTCGGAATGCGTAGAAAATGCTTCAGGAACGCCATGTGCTTGCCTTGCAGGGTTTTCCTCCCCAGATGGATTTTCATGTACCTCAGGGTGTGCTAGAGGGTGTGCTGGCTGTTTATCAACTTCCTATTCTGACTGCACATCTTGCCAGCCAGGCTATTTTTTATACCAAATGATTTGCTATAAGTCATGCCCAGCTGGAACTCTGTCTAATTCTGTAACAAACAGCTGCGATCAAGACTCTGTATTTTCAATCAGTCTCGATTTCTATTCTCTTGCTACTCTTCCATCTGCATATACTGCTGTAGGAGCTGACTATATAAATAATCGTGGATGATATTTTGAGCCTACAGATTATGTCTCTACAGAAAACAAGCTCAGCTATTTCTTTGGAGTCTCTTTGTGGATATTTTTTACTGGGTATATCAATGAAGACACTATTTTTTACATAGGTAGGGATTCGGGGTTTAGCATTAAAGGAAGCAGCCAAACTTTAACTTTAAAGACTCCATATTCTCCATTTATCGATAACCAAGTTACGCTAAGCTATAACTCTTGGCACTACATTTATTTCTCGGTCTTCAGAGAGAGAGATTGGTTAGAGAGGGTTAAAACGGGGCTTATTTCAGCCCCTGTCAATCAAGCTTCAGCTTCACACACTTATGGCTTGAAGCACTAAAGCCGTCTAACACCCTTTTCCTTCTAGGCCATCAAAAATGGTGATGTCGTCAGTCTAACTGGGATACTCACCCGAACCTACTTGGACCAAAAATTGCAGCAAAGGGCTCTCTTACCATGGTAGCGCTCAGGATATGATGAAAGCGTCCGGTGCTTTCATATGGAACTACTCTGCCATTTACAGGAACATAATGCTCCTCCAGAAGTGTCTGACTGGTGTTGTGCCGTTGGTCCTCTTGTCTGTGGATCGAGGTGAGGTTCAGCCAGCCCAAATCTTTGCCCTGAAAAATTGCCACCTGCGACCCCCGTGGCCTTGCGCTTTTTATTTTTTAATTTACCGAAATTTTGGGTTTCTTGTTTTCTGTTGTTCCTATGCATGCCATGATGTTAAAATTTGATCTTTAGAGAAGATGCAGGAAAGTTGACAGAAACGCTGGTCATTGACTCTAACTCTGTTTCGCAGACTATTTCGTTTGCAAACACCTATATTGATCCAGATACAAATTATGTGAAATATATTGGATCTTGCCCTGAGTGGGCAGCTAGGGGGATTGCAGGGTTTAGCGGGTTTATCTATTTCTTTCACGTCTTTCGCGATGCTCAAAATCCTTTTCCTTCGTCTGAATATATAACTTCAGGATGCCCTCCTTCATTAGTCTGCCCGTCAAGAAACTGCAATTACAATGAATATCTAGATTCATATTGTTTCAGCTGCCTTGCCAGTTGTACACATGGATGTGCCAATGGGAATGATTGTAACTTATGCTCCTTAGCAGGATGCGATGCTTGCACTGGAGCTTCTACTTGTGGGCTGTGCAATGGAGATTTATTCTTTATTGACGGTGAGTGCAAGTGTCGCTATACTTTTTCAGCCCTAGATACTTCTACATGCTATTGCCCATCTGGCTTGCAATTTAAGTCAGCATGTGTGAATTTTTGCCCAACTGGGACCTTGAATTATGGTGAAGGTATGAGTTGCGATCTCGATAGCCATCAAGGATGAGTATTTTCTCTATTATTGGACAAGATTGAAGGAATTGTAACAGATTCAATTAACAGCATCAGCGTCTTAGCTGGAAATTCAGATATTTTCTACCCTACTTATGATAGCAATGACCCTATTCCTGCTTATAAAAGAGGCTACTATTTTAACGGGAACTCACTGATGCAGCTGCCTCCACATGTGAAAAGCAGTTCATCATCTCTTAATTTCGGTACAGATGCTACTTTTTCCGTATGAATTCAGCCAAACTCTCCTACTTCAGGCACTAAGCAGATCATTTTTTCAAAGCAAAGCTCACCAACGGCAGCTTTAATTGAACTCAGCATCAAATCATCGAATCTGTACGTTAGAACACAATCATTGCTTGGGCAACAAATGTATGTTTCTTATCATGCACTTTCGAGCCAAGGCTGAAATTATGTAGGATTTTCTCTCTCTTATAGCTTCCCATACACGCAAGTGACATTTTATATAAACAGCCAGTTCGACATGGCAGCTCCTGCTAAAAGTCCCTTATTAGATTCAAACACTGCCTATACTATCTTGATTGGCGCTCAGTACGCCTCATCTTCTACATTTTCTGACTTTTTCACCGGATTTATTTACAGTATGAATATATGAATTGTTCCCATAAATCCACATGCAACAAGTTGGCATGGTGAGCCACCTGCTCTCCTAGAACTTATAGCCAGAGACACTCAGAGACCTTCTAGAAGGAAGAAAAGGATTTTTTAAGGCATATATACAGCCGAGTTTTTATTGGCTTGTTGGAGCGCAAGGTCAGAAAGCCAATCTCATGCTCACATCGAGTATAAGGTTTTGCCTCTGGGGAAGAAGGTCAGTCAAAGTTATAAAATGAATGCCCAGCAAATTTTTGGCAAGTCTTGGAGTTATACCTGAGTTGTCTCTTGGTTTTCCTTGCGGATCTAGGTCGGCAACCTGAACAGAAAATTATTTTTTTTCAAATTTTCTGGAATGCAGCCCACATTGCACGCAATGCACTCCATCTAGTGTGCGGCCCACTTCTGGGAGAGCAGTAGCAGTAGCAGACAGACAGACAGACAGACAGACAGACAGACAGACAGACAGACAGACAGACGAGCGAAGCAATATGGAGACTATACTTATTCGAGGTATCGCAGGGAGATTTTCACATAATCTTAATTAGTTAAGTTAAATATCCACAAATCCTACCTTAAACGACGTCTCTTATAATTGCAACTCAGGATGCACAATTTGCCCAGTGGGGTATGCTCCCAACTGTTTAGTAACCGAACCTATTAGTAACTATTATGACTCCTCAACTTCTTCATGGCTGCAATGCTTGAGCTCTTGCACACTAAAAGGCTGTGTAAGATACGATGATGTCTGCAATTTGTGTGATGACCCATTATGCGCTTCTTGCAACGACTGGACTGGCTGCTTAGCTTGTATCGACAATTGTGACCCTGTTCAGCCTCCATGCACCTGCAAGAGCGGATATTGGTTATCAAATGGAATATGCACTAACTGCTTGGATGGTGCAGTGCTTCAGGGAAATATATGCATTTGCAGTGATCTCAATGCTTCATATGACTATAGCTTGCGCAAGTGTGTTTGCAACAGCGGATATCGTCTCTATAATGATCTCTGCACTAATTGTCCTATTAATGCTATACCCCAGAGATCTACATGTGTTTGTAGTATTGATAACGCTTCATATGACTCAGCATTGAATCAATGCATTTGCAATAGTTATTATTATATGGACCAAGGAGTCTGCATTGCGTGTGTGAACTATCTGGACAGCACCAATATTGCTGCATCATTTATAAACAGTTATTCAGGAATCCAATTCGATTTTAATATTCCTGCAGATCTATCACCTGGAAGCTGTAGTTCATCATTTGACTCTGCTACATTATCGAAGTTCGGCTCAGGATATTCATGCAGCTTCGCCTCAGATTTTAATTCGATCACTGTTTTACTAGGGAAAAATTACACATTCAGCAGAGAAAATGCAATTTTTGTGCCTGGAGCATTAATAAGCTCAAGTCCATTGTGTGGGAAAAATAAACTTCAAGTTTCAGTTCCTGTAGCCTTGCAAGGAGATTTACCAACTCCAAAATTCACATATACAGCTCCTGCAACTCTTGAATTATCATGCCAAGATCTATTATTAAGTGCTATTATTATCAAAGGCCTCCCTTATGAAACATATAAATGAACAATCTCGTCTAACCCTTACGATTCCGTAATATCCTCCTATTCGACCCAATATAGCAGCTCTTATGCTGACATTAATATTTCAAAAGACAATTTGATTGAAGCAATTATTTATGTATCTTTTTCGATGAAAAATAATTTTGGGAGTATCTTAACGATAAGCAAGCAAATAAACGCAACATCCTCACCAATACTCACAATAAATATTGACACATCATTGACTAGCATATTTGACAGGCTAAAATCTTATGCTATTTCTATTGGATCAATAACTTCTTGTCAAGTTTCTGATAACCTAAGCATAGCCTGAAGTATTAGCAAAATCATCAATAACGCATCAAGCATTGATGAAAGCACGCTTTGGAGTGCCCAAAACTCCCAGTATTTGCTGATCATTCCTCCAAAGACCCTTCCCGCATCATCTACGATTACTTTTAATGTCTTCGCAAAAGACTTGACTTATAGCAGTTCTGGAGAAGCAAGCTTTAACGTTGAAACAGCTTCGTCTGACCCCATCATTGTTTTTAGCAGACCTGATGGGGATTCAGGAGTAAGCCAAGAGTTAGAGGTTGACTCAAGCAATTCTTACGACCCGGACTATAACTCGAACTTTTTATTCCAATGGAGCTGCAGGATTTATAACTCGGCTATTGATTACTCCAGCCTAATTCAGGATCGTGCCTCTTCTGTTCTAAAAGTCCCTGCAAACACTTTAACTCTTGGCACAGTCTACAGTTTTACATTAAATTTCACGAAAATCACCACAAATCCGCTCAGCACCATCAAAAGTTCCCAAAAAAGCATCATCATAACAGTTGTCAATAAATCAGTCCCTCCAGTAAATATCGTAGAGGTATCCAACTCAAACCCGAGTATCGCGAATTCTGATGCTACCTATCGAATTTCCATTGAAGGCTCGCTATCTTCAATAGATTGATCCTTAAAATCTTCTTCGGATATTGCTTATTCAACTCCTCTAGATTCTAATTATTTGGTCATATCTCAAAATTCTTTGACTCCTGGTGCTTCCTACACACTGCTTGCTTATGTTAACGATAATTTTAAGTTTACGTGGACTTTCTACGTAAACCAGCCCCCAACCAATGGAAATATTTTGGTTGTACCTGATGCAGGCCTTGAAATGTCAACGATATTTACAATTAGCGCATTGGAATGAGAAGACCCAGAAAGCAATTTACCTCTTGAGTACTCCTTTGGCTACTATATCTCTGATACTTATCAAGTGCTTTCAGCCAAAAACCTTTCTTCGTTAATTTTCGCAACTTTCCCGTTTTCCCCAGCAAGCATCAAAGTTTCTGTGGATATTTATGACTCTTTATCATCAAAAACCAATAAATTTTCCTATGTCACGATTAATGAAAATCCAAATATTAACCAGTATATTGATTATCACATGAATTTACCCACTTTAAACCCTCAGGCAATTCCTGAGTTTGTAGCTGAGCTGTCATCTCTCATTTTAAATAGAGACGATATTATTAATAATGAATACTCAGAGATAGATACTCAAATGCAAAGTTCTTATGATATAGCTATTGACAAAATAAATTTCTATATCGGTACGATGGATAAATATAGCGAAGACTCCAGGTTAGGTTAGGTTATTAAAGTCAGGCGTTTAGGTGACGTAGTCACTAAAGACCTCTGTACTGGAGGTTCTACCGCTTTTCGACTCTAGTCAAGAGGTTCTATCCCCAATAATGGGTGCTACTTCCTGTACCTTCTGTCTCCTCCTTGCAGCTTCAAACTTCAGTGGGCGGTTTATGGATTTCTGCGGCCCTGCTGTAGTGATTGGAGTAGCTTGATTCCATAAATCAGCTCCTTGGAGTTTATCGGGCACGAAATGCCTTCCTCCAAACAGCTGCAGACAAAGGCTGCCTGCGGCCTGGGAATACACATTAAATGGCGACACGTGTCGACCTGCCCTCTTGGCGTGCCAGTCCGGACCTTATGGGTACGGCGAACTGGAACTGGCTCTGAGTTTTTAATCAAGTGCAAGTTCAAGAGATGAGTACCCAGGTAGGTTTTGGCTGCTTTCCTGTATTGATAATGGAGGTGCCCAACAACGTCCTTTTGGATCCGAAGGCCCATGGGTATTCCTCTACCGAGAAACTGGGGTTCGGCTCAGGCCAGGGAAGAAGTCTGTTTCCTGTAGTTGTCGAAGGAAGGCACTTCAGCAACCGACCAACCGCTGCATCTGGGCTACAAAATCCATAAGCCGTCCACTCAAGACTGAAGCGGCAAGGCAAGGAGGAGACAGAAGATCCGGAAGTGGCATCTGCATTTGGGGAATATACATTTTTAGATAGACTGTAAACAGCAACTTTTATGAGGCCTTGGTGTGCAAATAGAAAGTATCCAAATTTAACCTTAAATATTCATTAACTAAAGAAACTACAAGTTATATGATTGCAATATTATGTGTTTAAAAACTAGTTTCACTGAAACTAGCTAATAGCATTAATAGCAACTTATCATGCTGACTATTTCGATACCCATGCATAAGTGTCAGTGCAATAGCTGTAAGACATCATGCTAAATAAATAGACATATTTTATCAGAATCTGTCAAGTATAATTTTGATTCGTAAAAATGATTTCAAATTTAATTTACCAAGCTAGTTTCAGTCTACCGAATAATAGCTATTATAAAAAAATTTTCTTAAACTTAAAACAATAATCTATCTGAATTAGAGAATAATACAAATATTGATGCTTCAACCACTAGAGCCCTATGGCAAGAAATTTATTTAATATTTGAGTATATTCAAGTTATCAAGAATCCATCCTCAGCGAAGAGATTAGAGAATCTTATTTAGTTAATGAATATTTAAGGTTAAATTTGGATACTTTCTATTTGCACACCAAGGCCTCATAAAAGTTGCTGTTTACAGTCTATCTAAAAATGTATAGATCCTCTGGGCTGGAGACAAAAAGTGGTTGAACCTCCTGTATGTGAGTTCTTTGGTGACTGCGTCACCCAATAAGGCTAACACCTAACTTTAATAACTTAATGTAAACTAACCCCTTTGGCCTGGGCGAAACCCCCAGTTTCTCAATAGAGGATTGTCCATGGTTCTCAGATCCAATGGAAATTGCTGGAGACCTTCATTTCCAGCCACATAAAAGCAACCAAAACCTATCCGGATGCACATCTCCTGAGTCTGTACTTGATTCTCAGTTCGGAGTCCGTCACAGTTCGCTGTGGCCATAAGGTCTAGACTGTTGCGCCAAGAGGGCAGGTTCGCACGATCCGCCATTTTAATGTATAACGAAGACTCCTATACAACCATTTTTTATATGCTTTATATTATCACTTTGAATCCTTATATAAATACATACGATAATATCGAAAAAATAAGCATAGTTTCCGACTATATGATTGAAAATAATAAAGATTTTACAATTGAAGACAGCCAAATGCAGATTTTTACAGGTATTTGCAATAATAATTTCAAGTTGTCAGATTATGAAGCTATTAATCACACAGCAACAGTTAATCTTATAGATGAAAATGTGAGGAAAATCAGTGCAGTTTTACTAGAAGGGATGGTTCCTGGGGAATCACATACATTTATTGATGACGATGTCTCTGTAGAAGTCTCTAAAGCTAAAACCTCAGACTTATCTAACCATAAATTTACATTAAATCAAGCTTCATTTACGTTGGGCTCCAATATTTCCGACTATTTCAAAGACATTGAAGATGTTGGAATAATCCTGGCTGTGTATAATCCTACCCATAACAGCACCGATGCCCCGTGATTTTCGTTGGTTTCTTTCAGACTGATCAACCTGAAAACTTATAAAGAGTTCTACTTAAACGACACAAGCTATAACACTATAAACATTCCGGTTCAGAACTATCAAGAATCTAAAAAAGATAACCCTATTTACTGTATAGCAATTGCCCGAGGATGGCGCTATCTTGCGCCATCCTTGGGCAATTCAAAAATGGCCCCACACCGGGAATCGAACCCACGTGTGGGGCCATTTTTGGTGTGTGGCTAACATCGACTTACACGCACCAAAAATGGCCCCACACGTGGGTTCGATTCCCGGTGTGGGGCCATTTTTTGGATTGCCCGAGGATGGTGCAAGATAGCGCCATCCTCGGGCAATTCCTATACATTTTTAGATCATAATGGCACGCGTTGGCAAAGCACAGGCTGCTTCCTGGATTCTTTCAATGAAACTGACGTAGTCTGCAAATGCAACCATTTAAGCATTTTTTCTGCATTTTATGAAGACGCGTGGTCAACAGCAAGTGGGAGCAATATAGGGGAAACTATAAATGTCAACGCCTTTAGCGACTTCGATTGGTCCACCAATGCAATTGGCTTATATTTTTGTCTTGCTGTGTTATTCATATATGCTGTTCTCACTCCCTCCTTCGTGAGCGAGCAAAACCATTAGAAAAATTCCTATTTTTTGCCCAAAACTCACCCTCGTGAGTGAACAACATATTTTTTAATATGTAAGTGATAATTAATATAGCAAAGACTCTATTTAATTCTGTTTCATTTAAACAAATTGAATTTTAAAACATAAATTTTACAAATTAAATTAATATTTGCTTTCCAAGTTTTTCAAATTTGGATTTTTTTTATTTCGAAAAAAAATTAATCCCACCGTGAGCGAACAAAATTTTTTGTTCGCTCACAGAGGGGTGGAGTCAGTGTTTTTGCATGCAAAATGGACTGAGCCGAAAAGAAAAGCAAAGAAAAATCTCTTGCATTTGACCAAGGCAAGCCTGATGATTTTGTGATGAAAAACGACATGATGATGCAAGCCAAGCGCCGAGATAGAAGCACTATCATAAAATTTGACGCGGATGATCAAGAAAACAGTCCAGGCTTAAAAGATGATAAAATAGAAACAGCGAGGAGCGAGGAATCAGCAATATATAATACCGAAATGGTTGTAGTTTCTGTAGGCTCTGCGGAAAAAACAAAAGATAGCTCAGATATGTCAATTGTCAGACTCGATTCTACCGAAATAATAAATGTGGAAGATTTCAAAAACCAAGTAAAAGAAGAACAGCCTATAAGAAAGATCTTCAGAGTCCTCATTTTTGTTGCGAAAAACCATGATTTAATTACGATATTTGTAAGCGAAGAAAAGCAAACCCATTTTTCACGGCTGACAGCTTATATGATTAATATATTGGGGAATATGTATTTTATTGGACTATTTTATCAGTCCGAGCCAAGCGATAGTGAAAGTGGCTATTCTATTGACAGTTTTCAAAAAGTTGTAAATAGCTACTCGTTCCAAGACTTTTGGATTATGGTATATTCCTCAGGAATCATGTTGGTTATAGGGATTTTAATGAGCTATGCATCTATTATTACTCCAGTTCCACCTTTTGATGATACACTGTATCAGAGGATTAAAAAGAAAAACTGCATTAAGCTTTGCGCTTTTTATTTTTTGTCATTTGGGGTTCTATTCTACTTTTGTTGGTCTATTATTTTATTTTCCATACAATTTGAATTAAGTGTTACTTATTTATGGATTTGCAATACAAGTGTTAGCTATGGAAGTAATCTATTTGTAATATCATTTATCAAGATTGCGTTTAAAGGCTTTGTGATCTGGCTTTTACCAATAATTGTTATGAGCATTGGAATATCAAATAGGAAAGTAGAAAAGAAAGATAAACAATAAATATTAAGCATATTTATTTTAATCTTTAAAGCTATAAAAATATTATAAAAAATTTCTAATAGATATTTGATTTAATTTTTGCATTCTAATAATACGAATGGCGTCGATAAATAATCAATTCATGAGTAATATTCGAAGAAATTAAAGAAAGAATAATATTTGCCCTTTGCTTTGCCTTTCTATAATGGCTAAAGAGTAAAAATTACTTACTTATTAAATGCGGCATAAGACCTTATTGGGCTATAAATGAAGAATCCTCAAAGATTTCAGTCTAAATAAAATAGCTTGAAAAATCAAAAGATTATTATAATCAAATGCATGCATAATTGTGAATTTAAGTTTTTTGTTTTAGCTTTATTAAGGTTGGGATTATAAATTCCTCTAAAAAATAAGTCCTTAATGCATAATGCAGGATGCTTAAATTAATTGAGTCGAAGCTGAGGAAATCATTAATTTTCAACAGTTTTAATCCTATTATCTAAACTAAATTTAATTCTTTATGATCATAACTGTTGACAAAAATGGACAATAAAAATTTATGATGAGAGAGCATTGCTTTTTTAATGTTTTTGGCGATTAAAATTAATTTTATTTATATATAATAATTTAGAGTTCATATGCTTCTCCTTTTTTTAGTGATCTATCAAATACCGCAAATTCTCAGCATATGCATTCAAGAATGTGAAGGCCTTGACATCATAAACTGTATGAATTGTCTTTTAGAAACTGAAAACCATGGCAATCATAGTCTTTGCAATTTATGAAGCAGCACTGAATGCTCATTTGGCGAAATTTCTTTAGTAATTAATAGCGAAAGGATAATTTTTAGTTCAGAACTACATGAAAAAGACAAGGGGATAGATTTTAAGCACAAAGGCTCCTCAAAAGACATGAAAACCTTAATAATTGCTGGCGAAGAAAATACGGTTTCACATTTAAACTGCAGCTTTATGCTGAATGAGGACTCTCTATTTACTTTTGGAATTTTATTAAAAATTTTCAATGAGGAGAAACCCTTCTTAATTTGGTTTATTGGCATTATAAGCAGTTCTGAAAGCCGATTTAAGGGATTTTTAACTATTGAGGAGCTATGAAATTTTGGATTAGATATTCATTGCTTTGAAAAACGTAACGTAAGAGAGGAAGACTGCGAAAACTTGAGCCATATATGCCCTGTTTGAATGAGGCCAAACGAGAACTATCCTCTCCAAAGACGTTTAGACAGCTGCAGTACTGAATGTTCAGCCTGTACTGGTCCAGGCTATGATGAGTGCATTAGCTGCAATACAGGCTATTATTTTTTAAACTATTTATGCTTACCTTCGTGCCCATCAAACTATGAAACTGACCTGCAGCTTAATTACTGCAATCTACTTTCACTTGAGGCCTACTCCCTTTTATTCAAAAACCAAATATTGATTGACTATATAAATTATGCAACTGTTGGCAGTCAGGCAAATCCTTATCCTCAATGGGACTCTAATGACCCAATCCCTTCGATATATAGAGGATACTATTTCACCTTAACGTCCCAGATTACCCATGACAATTTAATTATTTCTCCGTTTTTTACTGTCAATTTGTGGATAAATCCGTCATCTTTAGCTGAAATCGGCTCAATTGCTTTGAAATACGACCAAAGCAGCTCAACAAATTATTTCAACATGTATTTTGATACAAGTTCAACCGTGTTTACTGTAATGAGGCTTAAAGATACCTCACAGTTAACAATTTCTGGTGGTCAAGTATCTTTAAATAAATGACAGAATATCGCGGTTTGCTAAGCATGAAATCACTCCCTTAAAATCATCTATCCCCTATAAATTGGAACAAAAAAATCCTATTCCAAATTAAAGGGGGTTAATTTTTTTTAAAAAAATTTTTATTAAAATTTATCTCTATAAAACACTTTAAAAATCTTAAAAAAATATAAATTACAATTTTAATTTATTTTATAAAGAAATAATTTTAAAAAAAAATAGTATATTTTATGTCAAAACTATTTAAATAGAATTCTATGGTAATTTTTTTCCAATAAAATAGGTCAAAATTAATTATATATAAAGAGTATTTTCATCTTATATTTTTAAAAGAATTTTATAAATTTTTTAAGATTCTTATGAAGAAATAATTTAAAAAATAATTGATTCAGTGTGGAAACTATTTACATAGCATTTTAAATTGCATTTATCGATTAAATTAAGTCAACTAATTTTATAAAAATTAGTATTTTTCACCTTTTTGTGTTTTAAAAAAATATAAATTGAGTGCAATGCTTCGATTTCAATTTATTTTTATGAAGGATTAAATAGAAAAAGTTAATCAATTCAGTGTGAAGACTGTTTAATTATATTTTATTTATTAAATTAGGTTAAAAATAATTTTATAAAATCATTAAAAACAAATTTGAAAAAAAATAGATGAAGCTCAATACTTTGAATTTTAACTTATTTTTATGAAGAATGAAATAAAAAATTAATCGATTCAAATTTTAAAACTATTTAAACAGCATTCTACTTGCGCATTGCATAGTAAATTAAGCCAAAGTCAATTTCATAAAAATTATCATTTTCATCGGTAAAATTTTTCCTATTGTAAAACCATTTTGCTCTATTTTAAAGGGACAAAATGGGAAATTTTTTAGCGCTATTTTGCCCAAATTTAAAAGAAGGAGGAGGAGGAACAGTAGTTAAGTTATTTAATTCAGGCGTTAGCCTTATTGGCGGCACAGCTACCAAAGAGCTTCCGTACGGGAGATCTACTGCTTTTCGACTCCGGCCCAGAGGGTCTATCGCCAGAAAACTGGTGCCACTTTGGTACCTTATGTCTCCTCCTTGCTTTGCGGTTTCAGCCTTGAATGGCGGTCTATGGATTTCTGATACCCTGGTGCAGGCGATTAGAGTAGCTTGATTCCAAGGATCAGCTCCTTGGAGTCTTTCGGATGCCGAAGCGCCTTCCTTCGACAGCTACAGGAAAAAGATAACTCCCTATGGCCTGGACCCAAACCCCTAGTTTCTCGGTAGAGGAATACTCATGGGTGCTCATATCCAATGGATGTTTCCAAGCACCTCCATTTCCAACCACAGGAAAGCGGCCAAAACTTACTCGGATACACATCTCTTGAGCCCTTCACTTGATTCTCGACCCAGAGTCCGTCCAAGTTCGCCATAGCCATAAGGTTTGGACTGTTGCGCCAAGAGGGGAGGTTGCATTTGTCGCCATTTTTATTTATATGGAGGAAGAGGAGGATAAGCTTAAGAAAGTTTTCATTTTAAAATTTATATGTATATAATATATGAGTAAACATTCTAGAAACTGTGCTATAATAGGAAATACTGCTTTATCTCTTATATTTATATTATCAAGCATGGGTAGTTTGCTAGGTTGGGTTTCGTGCTTAACCAACGGTTACTGGGACAGTAAGGAATCAAAAAACTCAAGTTGCTTCATATATGAATGGATCTCTTATCGCATGGAAAATTTCAGACAATGCATCTCCCTATATTGATTCTGGGAAATTGATAATTGGATATTCCACTTCAGTAAAAAGCTTCGTTGGCTTTCTCTGAGCTATTAAATTTTTTAGTGACAGTTCTCGCCAATATGCTGAATGGAAGACCTCAGGATGTGTTGGCGGATGTTCAACTTGTCCATCAGAGTTAGTTTGCCCAGACACGTGTTCATTTGGATCCTATCTTAATTCAACTGTTTGCGACCCATGCTTAGATATCTGCGATCAAGGATGCCGCTCTAGCAATACCTGCAAACTTTGCCTTTATAAGGAATGCTCCACGTGCAGCACATTTGATGAAGAGTGTATCAATTGTGTGGAAAATGCAAGCTTGGTTAACGGGATTTGCACATGCAAAATCAATGCAATTTGGATAGATGAAGCTTGCAACTTGTGCGATGTCAATTGTAAAACTTGCAGAGGAACTTATTATTTTTACTGCACTAGCTGCAATGACGGTCTATATCTTGTGGATGGTATATGCTTAAATTATTGCCCTTTTTTAACTAACCCCTGCTCAAGCTCAGTATCTCCAAAATTTAACATAACATTTGATGGCAGCTTTAAAGGAAATTATGATAATTTCTTGACTTCAGTTTCAGGCGCCACTTATCAATTTTTTAATAGTCCAGACTTAGGTGACCCAATCCCTGCTTACAGTAGGGGTCTTTATTTCGATAATGGGAAATATTTAATGACAAGCCAAAATGTTTATATTAATTTTGGGTTTTCGCTTGGGCTATGGGTTTATGCACTACACGAAGGGACGATTTTGAGCAAGCAAGGACAGATATCGCTAAACTCAAATGCAGGATTTTCTGTTTATTTGACAGATCCTTTAGCGACTAATAGTTTTACAAAGCAAGTGGGCAGCCAGACTTTTTCAGGATGGACTTATCTGTTTGTATCTGTTGGGTATTCAAATGGCTACACACAAATTTATGGATATATAAATGACCAACTCAAAGCAGCAGAATCTGCGAAATATTATTTATTTAGAGACAGCGGAGATTCTCCTTTATACTTAGGAGGGAGCCCAACTGGCACTTTTATAGGATTTATATACTCCTTCACTTTCTGAAATGCTGTGATAACTGATTTGACTAGTGAACTTTCAAGACCTTGTGGATCAGCTCTGTCAATTTCATGCCTGCAAACTTGCGATATAAATCAATATTATAGCCAAAATGATAGCTCTTGCTTATACTGCAATAACTGCTATACTGGATGCGTCAGAAAATATTCATGCAATATTTGTTACGATCCTTTGTGCTCTGCTTGCAGTGGATTTTGGTCCGGAATGTGCGCTGCTTGTGTAGACAATGCTTCTGGAAACCCATGCGCTTGCAATGCAAATTATATATCTCCAGATGGCTTTTCATGCACTCTCAAATGTTTTACTGGGTGTTCTAGCTGCTTGTCAACTTCGTATACAAGCTGCACATCTTGCGCACAGAACTATTTCTTATATCAAATGATTTGCTACACAACTTGTCCACAAGGAACCATTTCAAATTCAGTGACAAAAACTTGTGATAAAGATTTCCCAATGTCTATAAGCCTTGATTTCTATGCATTAGCAAGCCTACCTTCTAGCTATTCATCCGCCTCAGGTAAAACCCCTTACTTTATAAGTGACCGAGGCTGGCGCTTCTTTCCTCAAAGCTATATTTCAACCAGTGTCCAACTCAGCAGCTATATAACTATATCAATGTGGATTTGTTTTACAGCATACACTAGTATAGATACTATATTCTATATGAGTAGGGATTGGGGAATAAGCTATAACGGTAGCAATAAGCAGCTTGTTTTCAACACAGGACCTATTGTATGATCTCAAGCACAAAGTTTGTCAGCATTAGATATAAACACATGGCACTTTTTGTTCATTTCAACCATTCATAACAGTGATGGCACTATTAACTCCCTGCTTCCATAAGCGAATAAAAAATTTTTCGCTCATGAAAGAGATATTTTTTAATTTAAAACAATTTATACATAAAATGTTTATAGTAAAATTTTTTCTTCAAAATTGAAAAAATACTAATATGTAAAATTGAGAAGTAAAAATAATTTAATTGCAAAATTTATATTTTAAAATTCAAGCTGCTTAAAAGAAAACCGAATTAGCTAGAGATTTCATTATAATAATTATTATTTATATATCAAAGTATTTCTTTAATAAAAATTTATATATTAAGAAAATGTTTTTGCTCACGGGAGTGGATTTTTGGGCAAAAATAGGGATTTTTCCAATGGTTTTGTCTCACGAGAGGGAGAGTAAGCAACTAATTACATTGGATTCTACTTCGTTAACTCATGATAGCCTAACTCCTGCAAGTGATTTTATTTTTCAAGACAAAGGAGGTAGCAAATATATTGGCACTCAATTCGATTGGAATAATCGAGGATATACAAGTTTTACTGGGTACATGTATTGGCTTCATGTTTATAACGATGGCCTATATGATATTCCAAGCAATGAGATTCCAAGTTCAAGTTGCCCTAGCTGCTCAGTATGCCCTTCATCGTCATTCTGCTTGCCTACTAACTGCGCCTATAATGAATACTATGATTCAGAATGCCATTCATGCAACAGCGCATGCATAAATGGCTGTAATAATGGAAATGACTGCACTTTATGCTCTATGACTGGATGCAATAGTTGTACTGGGACAAATACTTGTGGATCATGCAAAGGGGATTTCGTATTTATTGATAACAATTGCCAATGTCCTTATACCTATGCAGTTAAGGATCCAGATTTGTTCACATGCAACTGTACGTCTTCGCTAACTTTTAATTCTGTGTGTGTAAGTTCCTGCCCAACAGGAACCTCTGATAATTTATCTGGAGCCTGCATATTGTATGCCAGTCAAGGACTTGTATTTTCATTGGCTCTAACTCAAATAAAAGGAATAGTCCATGATTCTTCTAGTAGTGGAATTGATGTTTTGGCTGGAATTTCCAGCGATTTCTATCCTAGTTATGATGCATATGATCCTATTCCAGCTTCTAAGAGAGGATATTATTTTAATGGAAATTCTTTTATGCAGTTGCCTCCAAATATAGATAATAGCTCCAAATCTCTGACTATCGCCGCAGATTTTTCATACTCAATGTGACTTTGGTCTCAAAATGAAAATGGAGTCATTTAGCTAACCCTTAAGAGAGTAAAACTATTAGCCTTTCACGAATGGTCAATATTTTTATTGAAAATTGGAATATCACTAGCTTGGAATTATTTTGCCTTTTTTATAAAAATTTTCTTGCTCATAAAGGAGAATTTTTCTTGAAATTAGCTAAGCAGAGTTCTGATGGCCCTTATACGACATATCTATCAATCAAGATAGTAGGACTTAAAATTATATTCTTACTCACTTCTTTATGATCGATCAAAACCTTTGGAAAGGTCCCTATTCTTTGGAAAAAATAACTTCGAGTTATAAATTTTTATATAAATATTCCTTGCATATGGCTGTTTTTTATGTAATTAATGAATTCAATGGCTAAACATCAAATAATACTATTAAATTTTAAATAAATTTTTCTTTCAAAAATATGGAATTGCGATTTTAATCCTAAGTCGCCTCCTTTGAACTGGAAAAAAATTGTTCATATTTAAATTTAATTTTTTCTTTTTAAAAGCTTATAGTCGAAAAGCACAATTTTTTTTAAAAGCTAGAAAAAAATACAATATATGAATTTTAGTGAAGAATTAATTTGAAAAATCAATCAATTCGATGTGAAAGCTATTTTAATAATATTCTGCTTGCACTTTTTTCATTAAATTTGGTCAAAAACTAATTTTTATAAAATTCTCATTTCCAGATATCAATTTTTTTTAAATTAAAACAAATTTAAAGGTAGCTATAGTAGCAAAATAGCGATATTTTTTCCAATTAATGATTGGAGTAAATATAATTTTAATTTTAATTTTTAAAAAAGGGTGATTAGCCATTCTTAGCTTTTATGATTCTATGTTAAGCTCTTCAGTATCATTTACTTCCAGAAATTCTATCAATGCTGATAGTTGATGCTATATAGGGTTTTCACTTAGCTATAAATTTCCATACAGTCAGGTGACTTATTATATCAATAGCAGCTTTGACACCCCTAAGATCATAAAGCACCCATTCCAAGACTTAGATTCTAACTACAGCATATTAATTGCAGCAATGCACACAGGCTCTTCTGCCTACTCAAGCTTTTATACAGGCTTTGTCTACAGTATAAAAATATGAAATACTATCGTAAACCCAACTCTATATGATATTTCTTACTCATGTGGCTCCAGCTGCTCTTTTTGCCCTTTATCTTCTTCATCTTGCTTGCCAAGTCAGCCTATCTCAAATTATTACGATTCTTCATCATCAACTTGAAATTTGTGCTGATCTTCGTGCCAGTCTACTGGCTGTGTAAGAAATGACGTTTTCTGCAACATATGCGATGATTTACTATGCAAAGTCTGTGAGGACTGAACTGGGTGTGTGACTTGCATTTCCAAAACCAAGCCAAACCACTTTCCTTGCGAATGTTTATCTGGTTATATTTATGATCCTATAGCAAATGAGTGTGCTTGCTTTCCATTTTGCGAAATCTGCTCGTCCTCTCATAATGGAGACTGCTCAAGCTGCAAATCGGGATATTATTTAAATCCAGAAAATCTTTGCCTTTACCTATGTCCTATGGGATATGCAAAGCAGTCCGATGGCACTTGTCTGCAAACAGCTGCAAATTCAATGGTCCTTCATTACTTGCTCAATAAATTAGCAAATACGTTTGCAGATAATGTTTCTGGGTTATTAGCTTATATGGGGTCAACTGATAGTTATTTAGGGCCTAATGACCCACAGCCAGTTTATCAATCCGGCTTTTATTTTTCTGGAAACTCATATCTTAAGCTACCTCCAAACTCTGCAGATTCTAAAGAAGTGATTTTGGGCAATAACCACAGTCTGCTATTCTGGGTCAGGCCTACGTCTTTAGCCAATGATTCAATCATTTTTTCAAAAGAAAACGCCTCTCAAGTGCACAGTGGTTTCAAGATATTATCCACTGGAAAATTGCATGTAAACTACGAAGTTTATGATGACCTTTCGGGGACAGCTGAAAATATGATTAGTGAGGCTGGCAATATTAATTTAAATGCATGATACAACATTATTATCGTATTTTCATGGACTTCTCATACTAATCAGATTTCTTTATATATAAACGGAGTAGCACAAGCTATTAATAACCTGATAGCCTACCAAAATACGTTTTTTATGGATATTCCGAGCGATAGTTTTATTGTAGGTGGCAGTAATATTGAAAACTACTTTTTCAATGGCTTCATTTTTGAGATGGTTCTGTATAACTATGCAATTAGCTCTAGTATTGCTGCTGGACTAATAAAAACCACTTGTTTATGCCCTGCGTGTGGCGATTTTGGGAATGAATGCTTGCGCAGCTGCTCTTATTTGCAATATTATAATAACGCTACTTCCAGCTGCACTGACTGTGACTCTTCTTGCACAAATGGTTGTGTGAGGAATGGAGATTGTAGCATGAGTGTTGATCTTTTATGTGCGGCTGAAATTGGGTTTCAACCTAGTGAATGCACAAGTTGTGTTGCTGGAGCTACAGGAGCGGGGACGACGTGCGCCTGTTTGCAAAATTATGTTTACGATTCTTCCTCAAAAACGTGTAAATGTGACACAAATTTATATCCTTGTGGAAGATGCGATAGCTTATGCACAAGCTGTCTTAATTATAATTATTTCACGTGCAGCTCTTGCACAGGAAGTGGAGTCTATCTAAATCAAGTTTGCTTGAATGAATGCCCCTATGGGCTTTTCAGTAATTCTGATTGTGCCAGTAAGACATCTCCAGTGATTGACTAATGGTTCATAAATAAAAAATGGCACTTGGCTCGAGAGAAATTAGCTTTGATAATATTCTCTCCCTCATGGAAGTTTATTTATAGGGTTGGGTTTTCTTATGAAAACTTCCGTAAAGCATTAGAAGTTTAACTCTGGCGGATAAGCCAGGCACTCTCCAAGTACATCAAGAGGCTCGAAGTTTTACCTCTCAGCATACTCGAGGAAGGTGACCCTTAGGCGGAACACGCGCAGTAGCTGAGTCAAGCAAGCGAGGCAACGCACCCTGCCAAAGCCGGAACGCTGCATTTGTCCTTTGTCCTGGTATAACAAAGTGAATCGATCCAGAGGTCCATGGGTCCGACACGTGGATAAATATGGTGGCAACTCTGGAAACGGCTATCCCGTAGTAGAAGTTAAACGTAATAAATAATATAAGATAAGATAAGATTGACCAATGGTTCAACGGTGACTTCCAAGGAAGTTACGGGATTTTTAGAACTGCGCAGTCAGATTCTAATTATTATTTTTTTAATAGCCCAGAAACTTTAGACCCTGTTCCTGCATATAACAGAGGCCTCTATTTTTCCAATGGAAAATTTTTAGATATAGCTTTTTTTCGCACATTTGCTTAAAAACCCTGAGAATTGAATTGGAGGGCAAAGCCTATTTCGATGGGATGCATATTTAAGCAAAAAAAAGAAAAAGATACTCAGTTCCGATATTGACTCAGACTATTAAATTTAAATCTCTCCAAAACTGATAGAATGTTTAAATCATTTATGAAATAATTAATTTTCTGCTTATACTCAATCCTTGCTTTTGTGAAAGTATATCAAACTAAAATTGAAATGTGATTTATGTAGTTGTCAACACGCTTATTCAAGTAAAAATAAATAAAAGCATCAATCTTTATAAAGAGATTAGTTCTGATATAATTATTAATTGGTAATATGTGATTCGTCAATACAGCAATTGATAACTCTTTATGTCCAATCAAAAATCTCGAGCATAATCTTGACTTTTCTTAGAGCGAATGATTGCTCCTCATGTGGAAGTAATCCAATAGGCGTATCATTAAAATTCTTCAGCAGAATCTTACTTATCTTCGATATTTGAAATTAAGAAGTAGTCAATTGTGTAGAAGTAGTATATCGAAAAAATAAAAATTGCAAGAGGATATTTGCCGATAAGGCGATTGATAGCTGTTCATGCAGTAGTACTCCAATAGGCAAACCATTAAAAATCTCTAGCGTAATCTTGACTATTTTAGCTTTTAGAATAAAGATGGAGTATATTGTGGAGATTTTATATATGGGAAATGGAAAAATAAAAATTGAAAGAGGGGTCTCACCGATAAGGCGATTGATAATTCTTCATGTAGCAGTACTTCAATAGATGTGGCATTAAAAATCTCCAGTAAAATCTCAACTTAGCTCTGATTTTTGAAACCAAAATGAAATAATAAATCTCCTAAAATTATTTTTCTTGTCAATTTTCGCTTGAAGCATGTCAAAATATTAAAATGGAACCAACGCACCAATTTCAAATAAGCTAAATCAAATCAGATTCTGTTTAGATTTTGGAGGTTTAATGATTATAATCTTCACCTAAAACACTCTAACGAAAGCAGGCATTGAGCTTGAATAAAGAACTTAGAAGCTTTATAAGAAAAATGCTGCTACTCACCCCTCCCTCCTTGAGCTAACAAAAAATTTTTCGTTCTCGAAGGGTTTTTTTTTTTTTAAAAAAGCATTATATTTAAATTTTATAGGGATTTTTTCCAAAAATTAAAAAATTAAACAGAATATGCTATCATAATGATCAAAATTTTTTTAAAAAAGTAATTTTATATTAAAAATATTTTTAATTTATTGAGCTCTACTAATTAGAAAAATTAAAAAAAATTTACTGCCTCGTAGAAGGCGGAATTAATTTAACGTAAATCTCTAATTCTCTAATAATTGAGGAACTTATTCCCTTGCATATTTTTTTAAATAGAGAGACTTATATTATGGGTATAGATCTTGCAATCTATACTAAATCTAATTGCTTTCAAAGCAAATGTACAAAGCCTCTATACAACAACACCTATTTACCTTAGCTCGTGATTTACGATGGGACTGTGAATCTACACAATTGATGATGGCGACGTCATATATAAAATAGGCACCTTTACTTTAAGTTCTAACTTAAAAGTAAACGCAGTTTTAACAACATTTAAAGGCAGCTCAACACTAGTAACTACTCCTATAAATTTTTCTGGATGGTGTCATATTGCTTTCTCGATGGAATATGTAGATGACTCAGCCAAAGCCCGTTTTTATTTAAATAGCGATATAAAAAACACAATTTCTACTCAATATGCCCTGTTCAGGGATAACAGCTCACAGACCTTGCTTTTAGGAAAAAGCCAGACGAGCTCTTTCGTAGGGTTTATATATGCTTTTACATTGTGAAATCAAGCAACAACAGATTTCTTTACAAATATGCCTTGTAGTGGCATAACATTGGATGCATCTTGCCTGTGGGCATGCGATATATTTATGTATAATGAAGGAGGAAACTATGTGACCTGCAATAATTGCTATAATGGTTGTGTAAGAGGCAAAAGCTGCAATATTTGTAAGGATCCATTATGTAAAATTTGCACTGGATTTGGAGATCAATGCTCGGAATGCGTAGAAAATGCTTCAGGAACGCCATGTGCTTGCCTTGCAGGGTTTTCTTCCCCAGGTGGGTTTTCATGCACCTCAGGGTGCGCTAGAGGGTGTTCTAGCTGTTTATCAACTTCCTATTCCGACTGCACATCTTGCCAGCCAGGCTATAGAAGTTTCCTATGTTTGGCGCTGTAAGGCCGATAAATTCTGATCGGAATTTATCGGTAGGTTGCACCAAATCAATGCCTTGGTCGGACCAAAAAGCGATTTGGTCCGACGAACTTGGAAAGCTCCTGGGAAAATGTCTGCGCTTTTAGCGCTATATAGAGGAAACCTCTATATTTTTTATACCAAATGATTTGCTATAAGTCATGCCCAGCTGGAACTCTGTCTAATTCTGTAACAAACAGCTGCGATCAAGACTCTGTATTTTCAATCAGCCTCGATTTCTATTCTCTTGCTACCCTTCCATCTGAATATACTGCTGTAGGAGCTGACTATGTAAATAATCGTGGATGATATTTTGAGCCTGCAGATTATGTCTCTACAGAAAACAAGCTCAGCTATTTCTTTGGAGTCTCTTTGTGGATATTTTTTACTGGTTTTACCAATGAAGATACTATTTTTTACGTTGGTAGAGATTATGGATTTAGCTATAAAGGAAGCAGTCAAACTTTAAATTTTAAGACCTCATATTCTTCATTTGTAAATAATCCAGCTACACTAAGTTTGAACTCTTGGCATTACATTTATTTCTCTATATTTAGAGAAGATGTAGGAAAATTGACTGAAACGGTGATCATTGACTCTAGCTCAGTTTTTATGACTATTTCATTTGCAAACACTTATATTGATCCAGACGCAAACTATGTGAAATATATTGGATCCTGTCCTGAGTGGGCTGTCAGAAAGGCTTTAGGGTTTAGTGGATATATTTATTTTTTTCATGCTTTCCGTGATGCTCCAAATCTTATCTCTCTATCTGAATATATTACTTCAGGATGCCCAGCAGGCTGCTCACTCCTTCACATTAAAGATGAAAAAATCATTGGAAATTTAACCTCTTTTGAGATCGACCAAAACATTTTCTTGGTTAAAATTATTTTTATAATTGCTATAGCAAGAATTCTAGCTTATTCTCATTCTAATAATAATTATCATAGATTGAATTATTAAATTTAAACTCTTGAATTAAATTAGATTTTCTTTTTTAAAGCATTTGAATTTGTTAAAATCTGAATTTTTTTTATAAAAAATCTCTGTTCGCTTAAAAGGGGAGTCAGCATGTCCTCCTTCTTTACTCTGCCTACCAACAAACTGCCAATATAATCAATATATAAACTCTAACTGTGTCAATTGTCTTAGCAACTGCATGCATGGATGCGCCAATGGGAATGACTGCACCTTATGCTCCTTAACAGGATGCGATACTTGCACTGGAACTTCTACTTGTGGGCTGTGCCATGGAGATTTCTTATTTATCGATGGCCAATGCGCATGCCCCTACACTTTTTCAGTGCTAGATCCGTTAGTTTTTGCCTGTTATTGCTCATCGAATTTGCAATTCCAGTCCATATGTATGAATTTCTGTCCAACTGGAACAAATGGGAATCAAGCTGGAAGCTGTGTGCTTGATAGCCACCAAGGATTAATATTTTCTTTGAAATTGAATAAAATTGAAGGACTCGTGAAAGATACTGTGAATAATTTTAACGTCCTATCCGGGAGTTCAGATAGTTTCTACCCTACCTATGATAGCTATGATCCTATCCCAGCATATAAAAGAGGGTACTACTTTAATGGCAACTCTTTGATGCAATTGCCTCCAAATATAAATGATAGTTCGTACTCTCTTAATTTTGCTACCGCCATTACTTTTTCTATATGGATTTGGCCAACCTCAACTACTTCAAGCACTAAACAAGTTATTTTTACAAAGCAAAATTCATCAATGGCAGCTTTGATAGAAGTTAGCATATCTCTGCCAAAACTATATGTCGTAGTACACTCTTTTCTTTCACAGCAAACATATATTTCATATCATGAAACTAATACCCAAGGCTGAAATTATGCAGCATTTTCTCTTTCTTATAGTTTCCCATACACGCAAGTGACATTTTACATTAACAGCCAGTTAGACATGGCAACTCCAGCTAAAAGTCCCTTACAAGATTCGAGCATCGCCTACTCTATTTTGATTGGTGCTCAGCATGCCTCATCTTCAACATACTCCGACTTTTTTACCGGATTTATTTACAGTATGAATATATGAATCGTCCCTACGAACCCTACCTTAAATGACGTCTTTTATAACTGCAACCCAGGATGCACAATTTGCCCAGTTGGGTATGCTCCCAATTGTTTAGCAAATGAACCTATTAGCAACTACTATAACTCCTCAACTTCTTCGTGGTTGCAGTGCTCAAGCTCCTGCTCATCAAAAGGCTGTGTAAGAAACGATGATACCTGCAATTTGTGTGATGACCCATTATGCGCTTCTTGTAATGACTGGAGTGGCTGCCTAGCTTGCATTGACAATTGCGACCCTGTGCAGCCTCCATGCACCTGCAAGAGCGGCTTTTGGTTTTATGTAAGTTTCTGTACCTATTGCCCTGAAGATTCTATACCTGAAGGTTCCACATGTGTCTGCAAAGATCTCAATTCTACCTATAATGCTTCTACAAATCAATGTGTCTGCAATGATCCTTATGCTTCATATAACTTCACCTCAAATAAGTGCACTTGCAATAGTGGCTATCGGCTCTATAATGATTTCTGCACTATCTGTCCAGATAATGCAACACCTCAAAGATCTTCATGCATATGCAATATTGATAACGCCTCATATGATTCTACCCTGGCTCAATGTGTTTGCAACAGTGGCTATCGGCTCTATAATGGTTTCTGCACCACTTGTCCTGAAAATGCTATACCTAACGGAGCCACATGCACCTGCAGCATATCTAATGCATCCTATGATTCGTCATCAAATAAATGCGTTTGCAATGCTAATTATTGGCTAGATAATGGTCTCTGCATCAAATGTCCTGAAAACGCTTCACGTGAAGGATCTACCTGCATTTGCAATATTGCTAATGCTAAATATGATTCAACGCTAAATCAGTGTGTTTGCAATAATTATTACTATATGAACCAAGGAACCTGCATTGCATGTGTGAACTACTTGGATACCACCAATATTGCTGCGTCATTTAGAAATAGTTATTCAGAAATTCAGTTTACCTTTAATATTCCAGCAGACCGTTCCCCGTACAACTGCAGCTCATCGTTCGATTCTTCCACTTTGGCAGGCTTTGGTTTGGACTATTCATGCAGCTTTGCATCAGATTTTAGTTCTTTAAAAGTTTTATTGGGACACGATTACACTTTTAGCACAGAAAATGCAATTTTTAAGCCTGGGGCACTAATAAGCTCAGTTCCATTGTGTGGGAAATCGAAGCTGCAACTCTCAATTCCTGTAGCCTTGCAAGGTGATGTGCCAACGCCAAAATTTACATATATAGCTCCGAAGATTCTTGAGATATCATGTCAGGATCTCTTATTAGATGTGATTGTTGACAAAGGACTGCCTTATGAGGTTTATAAATGGACACTCTCTTCTAATCCCCCCAGCTCTGTAATTTCTTCTTTTTCTACTGAGTATAGTAACTCTTATACTGCGCTTAGCATTAAAAAAGAAAATTTAACTGAAGGAATTATTCATGCGTCTTTTTCTATGAAAAATAATTTTGGAGGCATTTCGACTATAGACAAGGAAATTAATGCTACAGCATCTCCTACTCTTATAATAAATATTGACCCTTTATTAGCCAGCTCCTTTGATAGGCTGAAATCATATACGGTTTCTGTTGGATCACTTAGTTTAGATTATCATCATCATATCCTTTATTTCGCTCCATAATATTTCTTGCCAGTCAGATTCAACAGCCCGAAGGCATATGCTGCTTCCTCCAAATGAGGGTTGCACTCGCAGCTTGAGGCAAAGTGCCGGGTCGCCTTGCCGTACCCAGAGGGGTTGCCCTTTTCGAAAACTCAAAAAGTGAATTTTCTTGTCAGGTTGTCGGCCCGAATGAAACTTGTAGCCTAGGGTGCAGGTCCTGGCATCGCGCTGGGAAATTACCCAATTGGCCAAGCGAACTCCGCCTGGCCTTTCTGACTTCCAAATTCCATCGTCTCTCTGGCAAAGCCATACCCCGAAAGAGCCTGCGGTCGGTCAGACCAGCAATGCGCTCCACCAGACCAAGTAAAATCTGTGGCCAGATACTCTCACTGCACACTGCTCTCCCAGATCACAGTCTTAAGAGGGAGATTGGCTTCCACGCCATTCATAGTGTACTTCTTTTGGGTCAATAACTTCTTGCAATATTTCTGATAACTTAAACATCACGTGAAGCATCTCTGGGGTCAGCAATAATGCTTCAAGCATTGACGAAAGCACATTTTGGAGCGCTCAGAAGTCTCACTCCCACCTCCGTGAGCGAGCAAAACCATTAGAAAATCCCTATTTTTTGCCCTCATGAGCGAACAAAAATTATTTTAATAAAAAAAATTTTTTGAAAAAAAAAATTTAATATATAAGTGATAATTAGTATAATGAAATCTCTAGCTAATTCTGTTTAATTTTAAACAAATTGCGTTTTAAAACATAAATTTTATAAATTAAATTAATATTTTGATTTCTATTTTTGTGAATTAGGATTTTTTTAAAATTCCAAAAAAAAATTTTCTATAAAATTTATATGTAAAAAATATTTTAAAAAAAAAAATTAACCCCCCTCAGTGAGCAAAATTTTTTTGTTCGCTTAAGGAGGCGGGAGTCAGTATCTGCTGAATATTCCTCCAAAAACCCTTCCTGCTTCGTCTACGATAGATTTCAAAGTTTTTGCAAAAGATTTGACTTATAATATTCCTGGAGAAACAAGTTTTTCAATTGAAACTCAATCATCAGACCCTATTATCGTTTTTAATCGAACTGATGGAGATTCAGGCGTAAGCCAAAACTTAGTTGTCGATGCAGGCGATTCTTATGATCCTGACTATAATTCGAACTTTTTATACCAGTGAAGCTGCCAAATTCATGGCTCTTCCACTAGTTGTTCAGATTTTATTCATGATTTTAGCTCTTCTGTTTTAATAGTTCCAGCAAATACTTTGACTCTAGGCGCAGTCTACAACTTCACATTAAATTTCACAAAAATAACTACAAACCCTGTCAGCACAGCCAAAAGTTCACAAAAAAGCATAACCATCACAGCTATCAATAAGACAGTCCCTCCAGTAAATATGGTAGAAGTATCCAGCTCAATCCCTAACATCGCAAATCCTGATACAACTTACAGAATTGAAATCAAAGGGACATTCTCTTCAGTTGACTGGTCATTAAATTCTTCATCAGAAATTTCTTATTCAACTCCTACGAACTCTAATTATTTGGTCATCCCTCCAAATTCATTGGCTTCAGGCTTCTCCTATACTTTGCTTGCTTCTGTTGACAATGAGTTTTCGTTTACCTGAACATTTTATGTAAACAACCCTCCAAATAATGGAAAACTTATGGTTGTCCCCAGCTCAGGCCTAGAAATGTCAACGATTTTCACAGTGGCAGCACTAAATTGGGAAGATCCAGAAAACAATTTGCCACTTCAATACTCTTTCGGCTACTACATTTCTGATGCTTATCAAGCAATTTCTGCTAAAAATTTATCCTCTCTAATATTCACAAACTTCCCCTATTCTCCAGGAAATATTACAATTTCAGTAGACATCTATGACTCCTTGGCTTCAAAAACCAACAAAATTTCCTATGTCACAATTAACGAAAATCCGAATATTGACCAATATATCGATTACCGCATGAATTTGCCAGTTTTAAACCCGCAAGCAGTTCCTGGGTTTGCATCCGAGTTGTCAGCGCTAGTATTAAATAGAGATAATATCATTAATAACGAATACTCTGACGTAGATTCCCAAATGCAAAGTGCTTATGATTCAATTATTGACAAAGTCAACCTTTATGTTGAAGCCATGGACAAATATAACGAAGACTCCTATACCACTGTTTTTTATATGCTTTATGTTGCCACGTTGAATCCTAATATAAACAGCTATGATAATATTAATAAAATAAGCGACATTGCTGACTTCATGATTAAAAATAATGATAAACTTACAATTGATGACGGCCAAATGCAAGTTTTTGCAGGAATTTGCGATAATAATTTTCAATTAGATAGCAATGGGGCTATTAACCAAACAAATACCGTTAATACTATTGATGAAAATGTTAGGAAAATTAGTACTGTTTTATTGTCTGGAATGGTTACTGGAGAGTCGAAAACGTTTATTGAAGATAAATTTGCAACAGAAGTATCTAAAACTACATCTTCGGAATTATCTAATTATGCATCTCAAATAAAAAATGCTTCTGTTACGTTAGGCCATAATGTTTCGGATTACTTCAATGAAAATGAAGGTATTGGAGTTATAATCACTATATATGATCCTGCACTGGATATCACTGTAAAACCATCATTTTCCTTAGTTTCTTACAGACTGATAAACAACATAACTTTTCAAGAAGTACACTTAAACAATACAAGCTATAACACCATAAATATTCCCGTCCACAACTACGATGTCCCAGTGACAAAGGATAATCCCATTTATTGCACCTATTTAGAAAACAATGAGACACGTTGACACACCACTGGCTGTGTCCTAGATTCCTACAACGCTACCAACGTAATCTGCTCATGCAACCATTTAACTATTTTTTCTTCATTTTTCTCTGATGCATGGTCAACTGCTAGCGGGAGCAATATAGGAGATACCGTCAACGTCGATGCTTTTAATGATATTGACTGGGCAACTAATGCAATTGGCTTATATTTTTGTATTACAGTTCTGTTTATTTATGCAGTTCTCAGCGCAATTGCATGTAATATGGATCGTCTTGAAAGAAAAAAGAAAGAAAACGCTCCTGAGCTTGATCCTAATAATTCGCATGACCTCCGGAAAAATGATGATCCAAGGGTTAGAATGAAACGTAAGAGCACAATAATTAAATTCGATTTAGATGAATCAGAAATAGGTACGAGAGATGAAAAATTGGAAACTGCAAGAAGTGAGGAATCTCCAACCTGGATAAAAGAAAGCCAAGAAATGAGTATTGACACTACTCTAAAAACAAAAAATAGTTTTGATATGTCAATAATCAAGCTCGACACGGCTGATGTAATAAATGTGAAAGATATCAAGCATCAAGTAAAAGAAGAAAAACCTCTCAAAAGATATACAAGGGCACTTATTTTTATTGCAAAAAATCATGATTTCGTTACCATTTTTACAAATAAAGAAAACTTCACTCATTTTTCGCGTTTGACATCTTATATGATCACTTTATTAGGAAATATGTATTTTATAGGACTATTTTACCAATCTAAGCCGAAAGGAAGTGACTATTCTATCGGTGATTTTTCAAGTGCTTTTAATAATTACTCTTTTCAAGACTTCTGGATTTTGGTTTATTCTTCAAGTATTATGCTGCTTGTAGGGATTTTATTGAATTATTTATCCAAATCTACTCCACTGCCTTCAACTGATGATACATTGTATAAAAGCATCAAAAAGAATAACCTTTTTAAGCTTATTGCGTTTTACTTGATATCATTTGGGCTTCTATTTTATTTCTGTTGGTCTATCATATTATTTTCAATACAATTTGAACTGAACGTTACTTATTTATGAATTTGCAATACCAGCGTGAGCTATGGGACCAACTTGTTTGTGGTGTCATTTGCCAAGGTAGCATTTAAAGCATTTTTGATTTGGATATTCCCGATAATCATTATGATTATTGGAACATCAAACACAGAAAACGAAAATAACATTAGATAAAAGCTTTTGCTTAAAAATTAATTAATATTAATTTTTTAAGCTACGATATGACTTTGCACAGAACCTAATATTCGTTTCTTAAATATATTTCTCTTCATACTCTTTAAGAATTTTGAGTTTTATGCAATAGAATCTTAGATATATCTCAATTACTCTCCATAATAAATAGCTATATAATTTAAATTATTTATTTCTACAGAACTTTAGCTAAAATGAATATTCATGGGAAATGATTATAAATTAAATGGAAAACAGCGAAACACAAAGAAGTATAAGATCAAAGGTTTGTAAAATAAAAAAATTTGTCCAGGATTTATTGTCAAGGAGCAACGAAATAGAAAAGTCTTCTATAGAAGTACTTATGCAAAATCTAATTGTTTTAGAGTATCTTGTAGGGTCTCAGCAAGGCTCGAACCAGGACGAAGTTGACTCACTCCAAAAAAGTTTCGAAAATTTTAAATCAGAAACCAAAGAGCGAGAAAAACAGCTAAAACTCCAAGTAGACCATTATAAGCACAAGTTGGAAACAGAAAAAGACCAATATCGAAAAAGGATAACTGAATTTGAAACCAAAATCGGAGCTGCTAACAGCAGAAAAAGTGAAAATCTTGCTAGAAAATCTACTCAACATAATTTAGCGATTTCCAGCATTGAAGAAGTGTTCCGTTCAAAGTCCTTTGAAGAAGAAAAGCACCAAATTGAAAATGCAGAAGCAAGCCAAGACAGCCCATTCCCTATAATCTCTCAAGAATTAATTTCAAATGAGCAGCTAATGCTAAATTTCAATGAAGAAAAATTTGCAGCAATTTCTGAAGAAAAAGACGCAATTCGAGCCCTGCTCAATGAGTCAAGAGTAAAAATATCTAAATTAGAAGAAGAAAATTACACGTTAACTACAAAATATGATGAATTTCGGCTGAGGAATTTTGATTTAAAGCATAAAATAGAATCGTCTAACGCTGAGCTTGCAAAGCTGAAAGCCGATTTTGAAGATTATAAAAAATCAAGTGAGTATAGAGAAAAACATTGGCAGGCACAAGTTGAGAAAAAATCGCATCAGTTTGAGACAGTGATGAGTAAAATGCAAAGCTTAAATCAAAGGTTGGCATTTACAAAGCAAGAGCTTGACGATGCTCAAAAAGTTTTGACTGAAAGGATGAAAGAAATTGACACAGAGAAAAATTTAAAAGAAAAGGTGACTAATGAATTAGTTGTAGGAAATAAAAAAATTGTTGAGCTTAAAGACTCAATTACAGATTTATGCTTAAAATTTAGGGACGAGCAGCGTGAAGCTGAAAAAATGCAAAAAGATTTAGTTCACAAATTGACTACTGAGCACAGTCTAGAAATATCTAATTTAACAAAAAATTATTCTGAGGAAATTGAAAAAATCAAAGCAGTCACTGAAGAGCGAATTAATGAGATTAAAGATAGAGCAAGAAGCAATGAAGAAAATATGAAAAATTATTTTAAACAAAGAATTGAAGACTATAGAAAATGGTATGATAAAGCCTTGGCTGAAAAATCTGAAGAATTAAGCCAAGAAGAAAAATTCCATTATTCACAGAAGGTGAGTTTAAGCAAAGAAGTATCAATTTTAAAGCAGAAAATTGAAAACTTAGAAAATGAAAATTCGGCTTTGAATTATAAATGCCAGGATAGAGAAAAGCTATGCAAATCAATTGAAAGCGAATATTTAGAACTAAAAGAAAAATATAGTGAGCTGAAAGAAAACGAGGCACAATTTAGATTTAAAAATCAGTCTATTATTGCGAAAACTACTGAAAAAATAACATCAATTCAAGCAGAAGTAGAAGAAAGGATTCAGCATGAATTAAGCAAAGCTAAATCTGCTTATAAAGCTAAGTCTAAAATATTGAAAGAAAAATGCAAAGAAAGAATTGAAAGCCTTGCTCAACGGCATAATGATGATATCAAAAAACTGCAGGATATTTATAAAGCTGAAAAAAATACATTATTTAGTATAATTGTAGGCAAGGAAAAAGAAATGGTTGCGAAAGAAATAGAATGCGAAAATAAATGCCAGGAAATATTGAAAGAAGCTGAAATTAAAAAAGAAAAATCTATAAGAAACCTAAAAGAAAAGATGAGAAAAAAGAAAGAGAAGCTAAAAGAAGAAAAAAAAGAACTGGAAGAGATAATTAAAAAGAAAACTGAAGAAATATCACTTATTAGTGGAAAAGAATCACAAAAGGTAATCCAAGAATTATCAGAAATACATGCCAAAGAAATCAAAAGGATTCTTGAAGATAGTAAAAGGGAGCTAGAAATGAAAGAAGAGCTCTATAAAAAGAATGAAAATCTGATAAGGTCAGCCTATGACTCTCAAGTTGAGGAGTTAAGAAACCTGCTTGAGTCGTTAAATATTGAGTCTCACTCAAAAGAAATAAAACTGTTAGAGCACGAAAACCACTCAAAAAAAGAAATAGAAAATATGTTTAGTGACTTAAAAGTGGCAAACTATCAGAACTCAGAACTAAAAGCAAAAATTATTGAACTAAATTCTGAAATTCACTCTCTAAAATACCCTGAAATAAAAACCACTGAAAAATTCATTCAAACAGACCCAGAGCCTGAAAAATGTGAAAGCGAAGTCCTAAAACGGCAAAGAGCAGTCATAAATAAATGCCAGTCAAAAATAGAATACCTTGAAAACTCAATGCAAAAAATGACTCAGACAATGCAAGCAAATTACGACAAGTCAAGAGAAAAATGCTCTATTTTGTCAGCGCAGCTAAAACAAAAAGAATCAGAATTAAGCGAAATCCAGAATTTCCAAAAAGAGGCTTTAAAGAAAGACGAAATTATAGCCAAGCTTGAAAAAGAACTAAAAAGCATGAGAAAGCAGCTGATGAGTCATGAAAATGATTTAAATTTTTTATTTTCATCTGCAAACACATCAGCTTCCAGCAAAAGCCGGACATCTTCATATGGAGCTGGTCGGCCACAAACTCCAAAAGTAGTCCAAAGGCGTAAAACAACAATTTCTAGAAATTTTTCCCCAGCAAATAAATTATCATTAACATTAACATCCTTTGATTAGCCAACAAATTCTTCCCAAACATCATCAAACGCATTATCTTCAGGCTGTGTAAACTCACCAAACTCATTGATTTCTGCCCTTGGGATTGTCCCAAACGCATACGTTTCATACATTTCTTGGTCTTTTCCATCACAGTCTTCTACTTGTTTATTTTTTTTCTCTTCTTCAATCAATTTCTTTTCTTCTTCTATTCCTTTGTCCTTTATTTCAATTTCTTTGAGTTTTTTCATTACCATATCAAGTTTTTCATTCATTTTCATCAATTGTTCCTGCTTTATTTTTTCGTCATGGTCTTTTTTGGCTTGCAGTCCTCTTTGGATTTCAAGCCGAATATCATAACCATTTAAGGTAGTTGCTTGTCTTAAAGGAGTTTCTTGGGAATTGTCTTCAGGCTGAGAAGGAGCAAGACCCTGGGGGTCTGGCAGATTAGGTGGAAATCTGTGAATACTTTGAGGGATGCTTATAAGTGGGTAGGTTTGGCCTTGGTTTGGGAGGCGTTGAGGGACTCTTGGAATTGGAAAGGCTTGTGTTGGAGGCTGAAATGCAGGAAGATCTGTTAGGGATGGAAATCTTAAATTGCTCGGAGGTCTGCAGCTATTTTCTGCTATATGCCTATTGAAATCTCTCAATAAAATGTATTGATTGCATCTTTCGCATTTTTCGGTTCGACTTCCGCATGTTCTTATGTGTTCAGCAAAGGACGCTGATGAAAACATATCTTGACAGTATTCACATAGATGTTGGGGTTCGCATTGATGATTTGGCATCATTGGTTGGCTGCAGGCTGAACAGATTTGAGGGCTAATACTCCATAGGCAATAAAAATATTTTGTTCTCTAATTTGTTTTAATTTTATATTATAAATTTTTTCATAGCCTTTATTTATTAGTAAAAATGTAATTGAATTTATAAAAATGTAGCTTTAGTATGCAAATTTAATAGAATTAGTTAGAGAATTGATTTAATATATTAATTTTTATATATTAACATAAAACAGCAATTGATGTCTGACCCGCCCTCTCAGTGGCTGCTACCCATGCATCTAGGCCTGGCTTTTGGATTCATAGATTAGCTTAGCAATATTAAGAGTCAAAATATAAGGGATTTAAGTACAAATTCGTAGCCTTTGCAAGGTCAGTTGCTCGTGACTTCTTTTTGGGCTTACCTTCTTCAAGCTATTTGATGGTCTGCCCCGATCTCATAAAGTGGTTGAGTATGATGATAGACAAAAAAGGGCGAGGCTATCAGGTCTAGTTAATAGCTTCGGATGATCTATGGATGATGAGCAGGAGGAGTAATTAGACCGGCAATGGGATCTAAGTTAGAAATAGCGGGTACTTAGACTTAATAGTGCAATACAAATACCAATAATCCAGAGGTTTCGGTCGGGCTCAAAGCTACCAGTGGTGAAAGCAGCCCAATTTCGTTTCTACCTCCAGACGGCTTATGCCATATAAAGCACATCCTTGTGAAGAGAGATCTTAAATATCCACATAATCTAATCTAGCATATCAAATTATTTTTTACTCAATGAGTGGGTAAGAGGTTGAGGTTTCGTAGAAGGAATTTTGATTAGGCCTGAAGAGGGTTGCCCATTAAGATCTCGAAGCTTTTGACACCTAGTTTTGTGAATACTGATGGAAATTTTTGACACTTCGACTCCGCAAAGTTCACATATCTCGCTTTCCATGATCAATCTTAGAATTAATTTATTTATCTATCTATAAAAATTCGAAATTAATTGAATTATGAGTAAAGTTATATGAGAAAAACTATTTACGGGATAATTTAACTTAAAGATATTCAGGGACTAAGTAATATATATAGACTTTATAATATGTCTAATTATTATTAATCTAAAACCCATTTATTATTGAGTCTTTTATCATTAGATTTGTCTCTATCAATCAGATTAATTTAAATCTGAAAATATCTTAAATTTTCTCCATTATCTTATTTTGACTGTCTAGATATTTTTGACAAAATAATTTAAAATGCCGGATCATGCCATATCAGAGCATGCGAGGAGTCTTATGGAAGAAATTCAATCAACTAACTTTGAAACTGCTACAAAGAATTTTGCGAATTCGAATATATTACGCTGATAGAGCTCTGTGTGAAAATTGTTGAGAAATTAAAAAATGACAAATAAACCCATAAGTGGAGTCTTAAGTATCGATCTTTCGAAATATTACAGAATTTATTTAATTACGTGAAAATGCTTAGTAGTGGAAAAGCTAAAAAACTGCACAATTTTATGAGCATCTATATATCTACAAATTTTGGTAGCACTTTGATAACTTAAGTTGTCATGACTTAGATATTGTCGAGAATGCTGCTTTAAAGAAAAATGGCTTGAAATCAATTACTAATTCTTTTAGACATGCAAAATTTATTATCAATAATTTAGAAAATGATTGTTTCTTAGTCAGAGAAAACGAAGAAAATGAAGATCAACTTGTAAATGCTTTAAAAACACTTATTTTGGAAGCTTTTTGCATAGCTCCTGTCAGATTTTGCTACTCAAATTCTAACATTATTATCTAGAACCAAAAATATGAAAATGAAATTGATATCTATTCTTTGGTAATTGCATTTGCAATGGAATTCTCAAATGTTTAGACAATAATGTTTCTTTTCTACCCGTTAATCGAGGTCTGAAAAAAATATCGGATTCCGCAAATATTTGGATCATAATCTTATTATCTTATAGAAAACTCTGAAATTTGTTTTACCATAACTGCTAAAAGAAGTCAATGTTTTGCTCAAAGCTTGGTGATCATATACTACTTAAGAAAATTATTCAAAACAAGCATAAAAAACTACCAGAGATGATGATTTAAACACTATTAAATTGGAAAAAAAAGCGAAGATGGACCAAAATCCCTGATACCCTTTAAGATATTTCAAAAATCCAGAGATACTTTGACTTCTCTATTAATGAACTCTTCGTTTTAAATTTGAAAAATATTATTAATCATATGGCTATTTGAATTAATGGCAGTTAGTCTTGCACTTTCGAGAACTCAAAATTAGAAAGTCCTAACATAAAAGATTATAAAATATTTTGCAAAAGAGTTTGAGTTTAGAAAACTACAATCAAGGATATCATTCTAATGTAGAAAACTATAAAAGCTTGCTCTAATAAGGAGAGTATGATATTGAAAAGACTAATTGTTAATCAAGAACTACAAATAAGTTTGCTCATAAATTTTAGAAATTTATAGGGACGATCTCAAACTGATAAGCTGCGTGATTTCATATAACACTAGAGAAAATGAGCTTGATTACTTCCCACAAGAAGAAAATTTGAGTAAGTCAACTATTTGAGGATATTTCACTATAAATTTAATGACTTTAAGACTGATATTTGAATCTTTATATTATAGTTGAGCTAAATATCTTATTTTTATCGCAGCTATCATATATTAAGCCCTTAAACTAAGATCGATTATCGTATCCTGCATAAAAATTATGCAATAGAAAAAGTTAAGGTGAGTATAAGGTCATAAGCATAGACATTAAAATGTCTTAATGCCTGTTGTAGGCAGGTTCAGTGGGAAAGCCAGACCTTGTGGAAGGGAGGACAGCGTTTTTAAATGTGCAATAGTGGTTTGGCGGAGCGCAATGTCTTGTTCAGCAGGCCGCATACTCGAGCCAAGTCAATGTTTTACCTCGTGGAGAAATTGTTTGCTGGAGTTGGTAGGGGACGTCCAGCAAGGCCAGAGGTTGTTGCTTGACTAATCGGAAAAATCCCTTGGGCGATAGCAGGTATTGAGTCCTGGGTTCCGGGTTCCATTTTAGTCAAAAAATCGACTGAAAAATTCGATTTTTGAATAAGCCAAACCTCGTTGAGTAGCATGGTTGCCCAGCGTCTCTGACTCTGGATAGCTAGTGCAAGCCTTTTACATGAGGAGTAAGGCAATTGAAGACTATGTCCGAGCTGGCTAGAAAGCGGTGGAGCGTTATGCCGAGGTAATTTATTGGTCTCTGGGGTATGCAGGGGACTTCTTTATAAGCAATTTAAGTTAAAGTTATAAGGCCATAAGTGGATAGGCCTTTAGCTTACCTATCTGGTATAAACCCATCTAACCTAAGGATTAACTCTCTAGGTTAGAGCCATCTTTTTAGGATGCCCCTAAGAAAAGACTAAGTAGGAGGCAAAACCTGTCTAGTTCATCTGGAGGGACAGGGAAAAACTTCTAGGAGAACAAAAACATTCTCTTGGAAGGCATCCCCAAACCTAATGGTCTACTTCAAAAAGCAGAGTTACTATTTTTATCTTCATCAGTACGACCCATACCTGCTTCGTAGGTGTATATTTCACAGCTCATCTTCTGTCAGCGTCGCCATTTTATCTTTGCGATAGAAAAAGGAAATTTAACTTGAAAGAAATCTTTTTGTAATACCTACTAATCTGTTGAGATAGTTCTTTAGAAAAATATGCCGCGTTGCAAGGTTTAATAAATTTCTTTTACACATACCCATAATCTGAAAAATTGAAATCTTTAATTTACAATGCTAGAGTATATTATGCTATTTAAGAATGGATAAATGAAAATTTTAGAATCTTCTAAATCATATACGAAATTTCAGCTTAATTTGACTATTAATAAATATAATTACACTCTTTCTAATTTTGCCATCAATTCATTAGCTCTTGTCAGGAGATTTTCAATTTCGCTTATGATTTCTCTTTCATCAATTGAAAAACTAGGTACTGGTGAATTGAAAAAATGTCTCATAGAATTCGCATCAATTTCTTTCTTTAAATTATCCTGGTTTTTTAAGTCTAAACCTGCACAAGCTTCTTTCAAGCTTTTTTTTGTAATTAAGCGCTTATAAGGCTCTTCATTAGTTTCGTCCTGAGTTGTTTCCCAAATTGGATGCTTCCCAGTCGCACTTTTAGGTGTAGATCTGTTAAAAGGTGAAAAATACCCAGTTAAGCTCCCTGATAGTGATCTCCTTGATTTTTTGAAGCCTTGTCTTGATTCTTCTTGCATATTATTTCAATTTAAAAAATTATTGAAATTATGTATATTAATTAAGAGATCTTTCTAAAGCTGCCAATTCAAAATCTGAAAGTTCTTCCCCTCTTTCTTGGACAAATCTCAAAGCCTGGAACCACGGAGAACATTCTTCTTTGAACCTATGGACTTTATTTAAAAATTGTTTAGATAGATCTGAGTCTTTCCAAAAATGCAAATCAGAGCTATCAAGGCCTTGAAAAATAGCTAAAAGCTCAGATGGATATTCAGACGGAATATTTTCGGTCGCTTTAGAACTCATTTCAGTTAAATATGCTGAATATTGGGTCTTAAAATAAGGGAAGAAAAAATCCGGCATTTGGTTTTCTACGAATTTATAAGCAAATCTTAGGCTTGACATCACTTGTTTATAGCACATTGTAGAGGGGAGAAAATGAAACTTTGTATATCGCTTTATAAGGTCTACTAAAGGAAGTGCGTCAATCACTTTAAACTGATTTATTATATAAAATGATTGGGAGCATATTCTGAGCAATGCGATCTGCAAATACAACTCAGCAAAATCGTACTCATTTTCATTGATAATTAAACAATGTAAGACATATAAGCCTTTTTCCCACTCTTTTTCGTGGATTTTTTCTAGTGAGTATATTAAACCTTTTACGTACTTTAGTTTACTTCTGAGTGTTGGGATATATTCTTGAATTTTTGTATCAAATAAACTCTCGGTATAGCCCATGGTCTCTTTTGGATCGCCCTGGGCTATAAAAGGCCCCCAAACTAATGGAATAGGGTCAGGCAGCATCAATTACAAAGTCAGCTCCGCCCAGTTAACAAGTTATTATTATGCTTTTACTTGCCAGCTTACTTGCTAGCTTATATTGCCCAAGCCAATAACAACAATATGCAGGGCCTTTGATAGCCAGGGGTGATGTAAAAGAGGCACTAGGCTTTATCTATTTTTTTAGAAAGCTCTTGCTTTAAGTGATCACTTAATTTTAGTGAAGAATAGCCTAAAATTTCATTGCAACAGCACTCGATTAGGTGCATTTTTGCAAGCTCTGGGATGTTTTCGGACATGCATAAAAAATTTGAGATGGATTGAATTTCTAAGCTGAGCTTTTGTTCTGGGTTAGTTTTATTGTAAATCAATTTATACCTTTTAAAGAGAAAAATGTCGTTATTAGGAATATTCAATTATAAGGCGGGGTTAGAGCTAAACAGGCTATTTGATTTTAATTCTTCAATTTGAAAATTAAGCTGCTCCATTAATATTTCTGACGATGATTTTTCATTGAAACTAACGGACCCAATAGAATGAGCAATCAGCGGAGTTGTGTCCACAATAATCCTCAATTTATTGTCATTAATATCTTTTGGCTTGATAAACTGCACAAAGTTCAGTTCTCTCAAAACATTTCTGCAGCTGACCACTCTGTCAATAAAAGTGCTTTCTTTATAGTACTTTTTCATATGCTGGAACTCGTCATAGTGCATCGAGTAGTATTTTATCTGCTCATTTACGTCATTAAGCCTCTGCTTTAAAAAATCTTCTTTTTCTTTAATTTTGTGGTCAAGTTGCTGAATGCTTTGAATTTTTTTATTTTCCAGAATCCTCATCAGTGACTCAAACGCATCTTCGATTTCTTTTTTTAATTTCACTTTTTGGTGATCAAGCTCGCTAATTTCTTTATCAAGCCGATTTTTTGCTGAAAAAGAAGCATCGAGGTACTCTTTTATTTTTATTTCGAAACCATTCATAGAATTATCGAGCTCTTGTATTAGTGTAGGGTGCTCCATATCGTACATATCATGTGATAAATGCTTTCTGATGCACTTAGGACAGCAATCTATATTACAAGTTTTGCATGTAATCACTATAGGAAATTCATGGGCTTTGCATCGCTCTTTCGCCAATATCCCAGTCCTCTCATATTCTTGGATTTGAACTATTGCATAGTTCATGTTAAGACTTGACAGATCCCTCGATTCGAATTTTCGATCTATAGGACATCGAATATATTGACTATGCTGTGACATTTTATGAACACAGGATTTGCAAAAAGTATGTCCACATGTCAAAATTATGGGCGCTCGGTTACTTTGGTTATACGGCTCTTTACAAATAATGCACTCAAGCAATGATTCCATTTTTTATTTTGCCAGTGAAAAATTAATAAGAAAAGTAAAATTTGTTAATGGTCCAATGCAGATAACAACCTTTTATGCTGATGAATTGGGGTATGGTTTCTAATTGGTGTGACAAATCTAGATTGAGTGGTTGAAAACCCTGAAAGCACATCATAGGAGCCTGGGCCTGGGCTTGAATCTCGTGAGCCAATTTTCAGTCTTTGTCCATATCCAAACCCAATTTTTGAATAATTTGATTTTTCTATAACTCCCCCCCCATCTTTGATCGAACGACTCGCCATCGTTCGGTCAAGGATGGGGGTTAAAAAAAAAATTTTCGGGAAAAAAAATTTCTATAAAATAAAAAATATATATAGTTAGTGACACCGACTATATTATTTTTTTTTATTTACTTTTAAATAAGAGGGTTAAAAGTATTTAATAATTATTTTTACAGCAAAAAATTGAATTAATTTCATAAAATATTAATATTTAATATTTTGATTTATTAGTTACCCTTTTAGACTGTATAAATTTTAATTTGTTCCTTACTGAATTAAAATTTTTAAATTTTAAAGAATCTCTATTTTATTAGATTATTGAGTTTTCAAGCATAGATTGATGACTAAATCACTTCGAATGGTTGATCCGCAGCTTTCTGTCGTCTCAAAGCTCTGAAAACAACTTCATTAGGTACATCTTCCCAGCTTTTGATACTAATATATTTTTATATATATAAAAAAACTTGCATGATATGAAAATCGTTCGATCAAGGATGGGGTTAATTTCTCCAATTTTTTAGGAATTTTTACAGTCAATCGTTCGATCAAGGATGAGGGGAGTAAGTTTAAAATTTGGGCTATAAAGACTAGGACATGGCGACGCAATCTTGGCTTTGAGCTGGATTCTTGGTCTAAATGAGAACTTAGGAGAGCCCTCACCTAGAGGAGAGGACGGGTTATATGACCCTGGCCCTGGAGTTAGCTGCATCCTCATAGGAATTCTTTCTGCAGTAGACCCAATGCCGAAGTTCAAGGTTTTTGAATTATTTGTAAATAAACCAGGAGGGTTATAGGTTGTTGGAGGAGGCGAGTCTTTCCCTTTGTCATTCTTTGGCTCTCATCTGCGTCCTAATCCAAATGAGGTGGCTCGTTTTGCAAGAGATGTAGGAGGAGTTATAAAATCTGGGTCAATCGTTAACTTCCGCTCGTGAAATCTGCGAGCTTTTCCAAAACTTCAGTGGTAGGAATCTTTTCCTATTCGAGATGGGTGGAGATTGGTGTCATCTGGCTTCATGTGTAAAGGAGAATGAAATCTAGTTTGCAGTTTGGTTACCATTTTAGACTTGAGAATTATTTAGACTAGAGAACTATTTGAGAGAAGGTAGAAATAATTTAATAAGGAAGCGAAATTAAAAGAATTTAGCCTTTGTAAAAGAATTATAATAGAAAATTTTTAAAGAAAAAAGGTGATAGCTTGGCAGCATTTAGATTATTTTATCTCTCGAATTAAGCTATATAAAATTCATGCATTTAATTATTACTAGTCTAATCTCAATTTTTCTTCATTATTTTCAAAAATGTCATATTCAAAAATATCTATCGCCTTAAAATATTTTAAAATCACCTATCAATCCCTCTCCTACCTGCTTTAATTTCTACTATTTTCAAATCAACCTAATCCCGATTCTAAATTTAATCTGAAAACTCCTCCAATATAAATAATATAAGATGGAATGCTATGAATGCCAGCTAGAATTTGAAGAACCCCACCGTCTTCCACGCATTTTAACAACCTGCGGCCACACTCTATGCCATTCTTGTGTCTCCACCCTATTAGTCTCAAACTCAGTAATCTGCCCTCAATGCAACACTAAAAATCCCGCTACAAGTGTTAATAGTTTCCCAGCAAATATCGCATTAATTCAACTCAGACAAAAACCAGCACAAGATTTATGCGAAATTCATGGGAAAAGTTTAGAAGGTTACTGTAACAATGATCACAAAGTATTATGCGTCAGCTGTATTTTAGACAGCGGTCACAAATCACACGACATTTCTTCAATTTCTAAAGCTGCAGGCAAGCAGCGAGAAATCTTATCAAATCTTGCCCTTTCTGCGCTACAAAATGAGCAAGGACTAATAAAAGAAGAACAGGAACTGGAAAATCTCACAAAAATTTCGTATGAAAATTATGAAAAAGTTTTAAAAGAATTTTCAGGATTTTATGAAGCTATAAGAGAAGCCTTGTTAGCAAGAGAAAACGAAATGGTAGCAAGAATGAAGACGACGCTTGATGAAGATTTAGCTATTATTGACGAAAGACATAAACAAAACAAAAAACAAGCCTGCTTAATCCAAAGCTTTAAAAGTGAATTAGAAAGAGCTGAATCAGAAAATGACCTTGAATTAATTTCAAGATTTAAATCAAGAGAAGCCGTAGCCAAACAAGCTTGCTCTAAGCTGCAAGCTTTTAGTAAAAGTGACGCGTTTTCTCAGTTTTCACGTGAAATTGAAGCCAATTTCTTTTGGAAACTCATAAAGCAAGTCTTTGCATATGCCCCGAAATCAAAAATCCAGCCGAAAAAAAATGAAGAAAAAGTGCCGCTTGCCCTTGCAAATGCAGCTTTTTCGAAAGATTTAAGAGGAAATGCGAAGCCTGTAGTAGAAATTGAGAAAAAGGGTGGGAAAAAAGAAGTAAAGCAAAGACCTGCAACTGTAAAACCAACCCAGAAGAAGCCGAAACAGATAGGAAGGCCTAAAGAAAGCTCAGCAGGGCAAACTCCTCATGATGACGGCTTATTTGAGTGAAATGACGACTTTTCAGGCTTCCACAAGCCGCCAGACGAATTCGCGTTTTCAATGAAATCTTTCGACTTAGCTTCCCTTTATAAAGCCCCACAAGCCAATATATATACTCTTGGAGGGTTTTCTGATAAAGGATTAGTCAGCTTAGAATGCTATAACTGCACAACTAATTCCTCAGATTTTTTAGCAGACTCTTTAACGTCTAGAACTCAATTTGGGGCAATTTCCTTGAATAATTCGATACTTATGATAGGTGGAAAACATGCAGGAAAGCGAATTTCTTCTAGTGAGGAATATAATATCCACACAAATGAATGACTTTTAAGTGACATAACGCTAACCTCCCCTAGAAGTGGGTTCGCCGCTATGTCAATTTCAAGTAATTTTTAGTTAGATGACATATACGTGTTAGGAGGCAGTGACGGAGTTCCTTTACGCGTTTTTGAATGCTTTAATGACAGAGGATGGAGCTCATTGCCCCCTATGAAACAAAGGCGTGATGAGACTGCTGGGACTGTTGGGCCCGATTTACAGATTTATTCAATTGGAGGCTATGGAGGTGGAGAAATGATGTGCTTGAATTCCTCAGAAAGGTTTAGCATGGAGACAAATTCATGAGAAGAAATCCCATCAATGCAGGTTCCTCGAAGAGCGCTGTCAGCGGTTACACTTCCTGATGGGATCTATGCTATTGGAGGATATGATGGAGGAAAATACGCTTTTTTGGATTAATCTGATCAATTTTTGTTATAGAAATTTAGGATTATTTAATTAAGCTGGGAAATAAGACTTATTATGGTAAAGATTATTTGAAAACATTGGAGAAATTCGATATAAGGATGGGAAAATGGATAAATCTAGCATCCATGAAGCACGCTAGATGCACACTAAGTGCAGTTGTTTCTCCAGACTGCCAATTTATATATGCAATCGGAGGATTTAACGGATCAGCTCTTGCTGTTGTCGAAAGATATTCTGTTGTAGAAGATAAGTGGACTGAGCTTTTGCCTTTACAGAATCCAAGATTTATGCATTCAAGCGTCTTAATATCAGATTAAATGATAAATTACTATATTCTATATGTTATCTTCTTCAGTTTTGAGTTTTTTAACTGCTCCAGCGTTTGGGCAGAGCTTCCTAGCTTTAACAACAACGTTGTTAATGATTAATGGTTTGATCCTCGAGTTCTGCTTCGGGCAAATCGCCATGAAAATGCAGCCATTTCTGAAGTGAGAAGTCACTTCTTTAATTACAACTTTTCTGAAGACTAATTCAGAAGTTGCCTCAACCTCCGTTGTCCCTCTCATGATCTTGTCCCCAGAAGTGTTAACTTTCAGTGATTTTGTCGGACTTTCTGTTGTGAATAGCATAATGTTAAATGACACCATATTTGGCAATGTCACTTTGTTCCCCTCGGCATCTACTATCTGTGCCACAACTTGAAAAGCACGCTCTTTGTATGCTGGGTTAGGAATTTCATTCACTAGTTGAATGAAAAAGTCAAAATCTTGGTGTGGACCGCATATGGCAGTCAGTAAATCTTCTGACGTTGTTACACTTTCTGACGAATGCAAGCATGGAGAGACAGCTTCAGGGGTTTGTTGGTTATTTGCGAGTCTGTCAACGATTTGGGTTAACTGAATCAGTTTTTCTGTTGTTTGTGCGCTTCTTTCTGTAAGAATCTTTATTGCTTTCATTTGTTGTGCAATTAGTTGAAAAATTGGGCTTTGAGATTGCTCTTCTGGGAAGATTGGCTTAGGCAGAATCCCGTAGGTATCAAGATAATTTTGGCATGGCCTGAATCCCTTTGAATGAATTTGCGATGCGCATGTACATGTTGAGTCTTGTACTTGACAATTTAAGTTAAGTTTGCACATAAATATTATGAGATTGGTCTATCGGCTCGACGGTAAATATGGATTCTATGGCTTAAAAAATGAATTTTAAATGGCACAAAATATAAATCCTAGAACCCTAAGGCTAAATAATCTTAATCGTCATCACTTTTTATCATGGTATTTGATTCAATAATAAGATATTCCATTACATATAAATAAAAAATCTGAATGGCTGCAATAGATGCATTGAGCCTAATTTCTTTATCCAATCAAATATTTATTATATCTCACAAATAAAGCTAGACTCTTCATTTTTTGAAAAGAAATATGAATTACATAATTTATAATAACACAAGGATAGTGGTTATTTTAACTTGCTAAAATAGTTAATCTCATGTAAAATTTTACAATATAAAATAAATGTCTAACTCCCTTGGCAAGCTAACATTTTTAAATCTATATTTTTTTAGAGAAAATACATATAATTATTTTTCTCCAAGCTGGACTAAGGAAAAGGTACACTCAAGCCACAATCAAGGACACAAGAACCATAGAAATGGCATCAAGAGACCAAAGAAGCAGCTTCATGAGTCTCTCCGTGGTTGCGATTTGAAGTACAGAAAGAACAGACGTTTTGCTCAACTTCATGATCCAAACATAAAGCATCCAGTAAAGGAGTAAAGGCTTAACTAATCAACCTTTCTAGATAACTTTTCTCATAAAATTTAATTCTAGTCTGTCTCCTCTGTTGAAATCTTGAAGCTCAGGTATATTTCACCACAAATTAAGGTTTTCGTCATCAGGCGATTTTTTTGATTTTGTCGGCTGCTAACAATTTTTATTTTTATAAGCGTTTTAATTTATATAATGCCTTACACTCTTCTGATATTATAAATAGCATCATTTTATCTCCAAAATTTCTTAAGAAAAGTCCGTAATTAGTCCAAATTAAGCCCAATAAGTCTTGAAATTTTATAAATGGAAATAAGATCAATTCAAGATAAAGCTCTTCTTTTAAAGATTTCTGACACTTCAATCTTAGTAGAATGCCCAATAAGTATGTCTTCTCTATTAAAAAGCACCCCAATTTCAATTGATTCTCATCATGAGCCTATTGTTTATGAGCATGCTTGAATATCAGACCTAGATATCAGCTTAATTGACCTTGTCTTAATATCTAACATAACTACAATCCACGCTCTTCCCTACCTAAACACCAAATTTAACGGGAAAATCCTTATGACTGAGCCTGTGTCAACACTTGGGGCCAGTATATGTCAAGAATTATTAGAATTCGACGAAGAATATATGAGGACAATGGCTGGAACAAGCAACTTATACAGCTCTGAAGACATAAAAGGGATATGGAAAAAGGTGATCCCGCTAAGTTACAACCAAATATATCAGCTTAGAGAGCTTAAAATTGCAGCAGTAAGCTCAGGACATAGCTTAGGTGGAGCCAACTGGATATTGGAATTAGGAAATCTCACTATTGGAATTATCAGTCAGTCCTGTTTAGACGCTTCTCGATACCCAGCAGCGTTTAACCAAAGCATTTTCAACTCAAACATCATTATTTTCACCCCACAGAACACGCCTTCTACAGAGCCATTTTCAGCTAAAGCCTTATACAACACTTTTATAGAGACTTGTAGATCTTTGGCTTTTCAAAGCTCTATTGTGGTACCTATAGAGTCTTGGCAGCTTTTAGACTTGGAATCCCACGTGCTTTCAGCAGGGACACTATTTGATATTCCTACACTCTGTATGGCGCCTTCAGCTAACGCCTTTTTCTCATATGCATCTGGATGCACTGAGTGGTTAAGCCATGATTTAAGGATGAAGGCTTATATTCCTCAAAATTGCTTTATGTTTGAAGCTGCCAAAGAAAAAGGCCATTTAGCAGTATTTCACAACTTAAAAGACGGGTTTGGGGCCAAGCTGAAATCCCGATGCATTTTATTACTTTCTCATTCAAGCTTAAGACTTGGAGAAGCAGATTACGTTATTTCTCATCTTTCGAGAAAAGGGTTTAACAATGTAATGGTGCTTGTAGATGGGCAGTATAGAGATTCTGCTCTTCCCCCTTTTCAAAATGCAGGAATTTTGCAAAATTTTGATATAAAAAGCTGTTATTTAAATGTTGGGCTGGTTTTAGGGGAAATTGAAACATGCTTGGAAAACACGAAAGCGGATACTATTTTGATTCCGAAAAGCTTTGAAGGGCTTCTTAATATTAGAAAGCTTAAATATTATGAAGATGCACAAGTCTGCACGGTGAACGCAAGTCCTACTTTATTTAAAATACATGCAAATTGTCCAGGAGAAGTTTGCCCAGTGGTTGGAACACTGGATTTAAAAAATTACAAATATGTAGCTAGTTTGCAAGATAGAATTCGGCTGATAAGAGAAAAGCTTTATAATAGAGGACTGGAGTCCAGCGTGAAGTTTTACCAAACCAAATGTGTGTTATATGCTCCGGACGGAGAAATAATTTTCAAAGGAAAGCGAATTATTGTGAAAGCTAACACAAATGAGCTGAGAAAAAGCCTTTATGCTTTATTAAACAATTAATTTCATAATAATTAATATAGTCTCATAAAAGCTAGAAATTTTTAAATTTTAAATTTTAAAGACTCTTTAAATAGGAAATAATTTTATGGCTTCCAAAGATGCAAATAAGGAACACAACAATATAAATGGTGAGTTTAACTATACAGGAATAATTATTTGCTGGTTTCATAATAAGTAGCAATAGTCACTTAAAGGTTTTCTGCTTATTTAATCAATAAGTTTCTATAAAATTTCAATTTTTAGCTAATAAGACTCAGCTAGGGAATTTAATCGAAATTTCGAAAAGGCAGGCTATTATAAGGCTCGATTATTTATAAGAATCAATTATTTAAAGACAATTTCGGCTTAACTAAAGACACGCTCTTTAGGTAAATAGACGTTCCAAATATGATCCAACTCTTCATTTGGGACATGCCCGACCAATGTGCTAGAATAGTCCAATCCGCTTTGGAATGACTTATAGTCCCTAAATAGAAATTACTTTTCCAAAGACTGGAAAGATGCAAGAATGCTCTCGGCTTGTTCAAAATTGAACAAAAATTTGAAGTCATCCTGGAATTTCTCGATTTCCCTTGTTGACATTTTCATTTATTACCTCCAATCAGTTTACCCCAAAATTTGTACAAAAAAATGATAAAACCAAAAAATTTTGATTTAAATTGAATTAAATTGAGAATATTTATTGCTAATTTTAGTCTTTTTTTCGAGATATGAATATAGGATTATAGAATGATTTAATATACGAAAAAATTTATAATAAAAGAATAAGAAGATGATTTAGCAGAATTTATATATTTTAATTGGAAAAGGGGCGATTCAAGCATATTAGTAGCAGTAATATAGTGAGCAAGCAGCTTTGATTCTTAGAAAGTTAATAGATTTATTCCATCTTTTTCAGAATTTAGGCTTGTAAATAGGTTTTTTTTGAGATGAAATCAATTTTGCTAAAACAAAACGATGAACTTTATGCAGCTGAACAAGAAGTACCGCAAAGATGCAGACTTTTATATTCCCATTGATAATTATAAGATTTCTGTTATGTATATATTGTATATTAGTTTTGAGATTTTTATTACTCCTCCTATTAGTGATAATAAATTTATTATATTGAAGTTTTGGCTTAAAACTTAAAGATTTCTTATATGAAATGTATTTTTATAGTTTTTTCTTTATAATGGATAATGTATTAGATATTTATTTTGCAATTAAAATTCAAAAGCTAGGCTTACTATTAAAGGAGAGCATTCAAAAGTTTCTAAATCATTTATGCTACTTAGACTTATAGAAAGCTCACTTTAATGGTAGAAGTCCTACCTCCTGCCCTAACTCTTTTCTGCCTGCTTACCGTTTTGTTTACGACATCGGGAAGGTCGCTCCTGTAGCATAGCTGCTCTGAAAGAATTGCGCCACTGTGCTATGTATCAGCATAGGTTCCCTAATTCAAAAGGATCAAATTTTATAGCCTACTGTTGAAAAAAATGGAAATTAGAAGCCCAGAGTTTAATTCCCTTTACTGAGCTATCCTACCTAGGGTAGGGTATGGGATGGAGGCGTGCTCAAGGGAGAAGAGCAAGGGGAGCATTGATACTATTGAAAGACAGTTCAACAGAGTCCTGAGAGAGGCTGTCTTTGTCTACAAGCACACCCCAATTGAGCCGATCCTCCTTGATATGGACATCCCGACGTTCGAGCAGTATATTGACACGGCGTCGCTTAGGTTCCTGTATAAAGTCTGGGAGCTTGCCAAAGAGTCTGAGCCAGCTGAGCACTTGCTAAGGAGCATACCTGAGGCTAAAACACCAACGGCTGCTCTCTTCAAGCAGCTGCTGGAAAGATACTCTTTGGACTGCCCTTACAGGTGCGGGGACGCAATTGAGTGGCTGGCAGACGACTGAAAAGGAGAGTGTGAAGGGTGTGACCAGGAGGTATTGGAGGAAGCTACTAATGGAGAGGGCTAAAGAGAAGGTTACGCTCAGAAGCTTTGTTGAATTCAAGAGGATTGTAGAGGATGATGATGAAGTAGAAAAAAAGAAGGCAAGGTTCTGAGGGGTCAACAAGAAAATGACCAGGGAGGCTCGAGTCAAAGCTGCCTGGAGATATGGGGCTGGCCCTGTCAGGGCCCTTGCCGCGCTAAGAGCCAAGGACCAGAGAGAGAGACTGAAGGACAAGTGCAGGCTTTGCAATGTGAAGGACACTGAAAAGCACGTGCTTAATGAGTGCGAGCTGTACGCGGAAATAAGGAGAAAGGCCCGGCGGAGGCTGAGGGATGTCTTGGGCGCAACTTCTGAATGACTGACAATGCACGCATGGCTGATTGCGGACTCCTCTGAGCTTAGAGAGCTTGTCGGCGAAAAGGATCTGGATGCGGTTGATAGAGAGACCAAGCGAGCTCTTATGGAGTTTGATGAGCTTCTGAGAGGGAGCAGGCCAGACAGCAAACATAGAAGACTGGAGAGGGAGGAGCAACTGGAAGATCTTGAAAAGGCAGGAATTACAGAGGAGATTGTGCAGGAGATTGAGCGGCAAATCGCTGAAAAAGAGAGGCGGGAACTCCTGGTGGAGGAAGAAGCTTGGCGGACAACAGCGATGGTCATTGAGTCGTCCAGCTGCTAAGGGACAGACAATTAGCCTCCTTAAGAGGCGGCCGGCAGGAAAGTCGCTGCGGTGTTTTTTTTTAGGGGGCCTAAAGTTGCCGTCATTAATTTTGAATCGCTTCGACAAAGGCGGTTTTGCGATTTTTTTTGGGTGTTGGTGTTGGTGAGGCTTTTGGTGCTGCTTTTGGTGCAGCTTTTGGTGCTGCTTTGGTGCAGCTTTTTGGTGCTGCTTCTGGTGCTGCTTTGGTGTGCTGCTTTGGTGCTGCTTTTGGTGCTGCTTTTGGTGCTGCTTTTTGGTGCTGCTTTTGGTGCTGCTTTTGGTGCTGCTTTTGGTGCTGCTTTTGGTGCTGCTTTGTGTAGGGATAATTAAATTCTTTAGTTAGTTAGTTTACTGAGCTAGAATATATTCTCTATTGTAATTTTGTTACTGCTTAGATATCCTTTTCTATCTTCGTTTCCATTTCCATACAGAAAACTTGTCACTGGATTGAACTTTGGCTGATTAGATCAGCACTGCTCCACCTATATAAGAAAACCTTGCTGGATATACTTAATCGGACTAGCTTACCTACTTGAAGATCGAGTACCCTGAGTGGTATGCCATTTTATGTATAAAGCTTCTAAATCATACTCTGGATGATGATTCATAGCAAATCTCAAATCTTAAAATTTATAGATTAAGAACAATAATAGAGAAGATTATAAAACCCCTCAAAATCCAAAACAGCGGCTTTTAATCCGAGATTTCCTTTTCTATTGATATCTTATCTTTTCGCTTCTCTGCTATTTCTTGCTTATTTCATATACAAAACTCAAATCTCAAATAAGAATAAAATGGTAGAAGCTACAGTAATATGCCTTGACAACTCTGAATGGGCTCGCAATGGTGATTACAGTCCTAACAGGTGGGAAGCCCAACAAGAAGCTGCAAGTATCATTGCAGGGAACAAAACTCAAAATCCCGGCAACTCAGTAGGAGTCGTAGCAATGGCAGGTCCAAGAGTCGATGTTCTCGTAGCTCCTACGAACGACATAGCCAAGATTTTCGCCGCAATGCACTCAACCAGTATTAAAGGCAAATCCGACCTTTACTCAGCCCTTCAGACAGCTCAATTAGCCCTTAAGCACAGATCAAATAAAGAGCAAAGGCAACGAGTGATCGGATTCGTGTGCAGCCCTGTGGAGGTGGAAACAGAAAAGCTAGTGACCCTTGGCAGGAACCTTAAAAAGAACAATATTTCACTTGATTTAGTAGTCTTCGGGAATTTAGATAATATTGAAAAACTCCAAGAACTCCATAAAAATGTGAACTCAGGCGACAACTCCCATCTGGTGTCCATTCCTTCTGGCATTGGAATTTTGTCAGAAAACTACTACTCCCCCCCCTCCGTGAGTGAACAAAAAAAATTTTGTTCACTCACGGAGGGGGGTTAATTTTTTTTTTTAAAAAAATTTATATATATAAATTTTATAAAAAATATTTTTTTTGAAATTTAAAAAAATCCTAATTCACAAAAATTGGAAAGCAAATATTAATTTAATTTATAAAATTTATGTTTTAAAAAAACAATTCGTTTAAAATTAAAACAGAATTAGCTCTAGATTTCATTATACTAATTATCATTTATATATCAAATTTTTTTTCCATAAAAAATTTTTGTTCACTCACGGAGGGTGGGTTTTTTCGGGCAAAAAATAGCGATTTTTCTAATGGTTTTGTTCACTCACGGAGGGGGGGGAGTTAGCAAATACCCCAATTATGCACGGAGGGTCGGGACAGCCAGCCAATTTTAGCGAGTATGGAGGGATTGATCCAAACGCAGATCCAGAATATGCAGCTGCGATTAGGCTAAGTCTTGAAGAGCATAAGAAAAGACAAGACGACCAAAACAGAGAAGGAGGCCAAAATCAGCCAATGGAAGGAATTTCAGAAATGCAAGAAGAAGACGAAGAAGAAAGGCTTTTACAAGAAGCCATTAAGCTCTCAATGATGGATATCGAGCAAGAGCCACCCAAAGAAGAAGCCAAACAAGAACCTCCTAAACAAGAGGATCCTGATGTCTCAGCGTTTAGAAACCAAGAGTTCGTAAGTGACATTTTGTCATCTCTCCCTGGAGTTGATATGCAAGATCCAGCAATCCAAGAAGCTCTCAAGTCTCTCCAAGGCAAAGATGAGGAGAAGAAAAAGGAGGAAGAAAACAAGAAAGAAGAAAATCAATAAAAAATTATTTTACAAATAATTCTCAGGGATCAGTTTATTATTTAAATTCAATAGTCCAATTCTGACTGATAGTAATATCAGATATATTGATAACTATCATATTATTCCTAACACCAAAATCAATTGGCTTCTTTTGGCCTTTTATGTCTAATATCATTTCATTAGGGATTCTTGAAAGCCCAATAATCATAATTTCGTCAATGTTATTTTCTAATTCCATTGTGTTTGTAAGATTGTAGCTGAGCTTAAAATCATTAAGCTGAATATCAGCCAAAATGTATTCGCCAGACATATAGTTGTGAGAAATAGTGTCGTCAGCATATAAAAATCCTTGTGCTGAGTCATTTGAGTCAATAGCAATTAAAAAGCTATAAGGATCTGCCAGCATTTCTTTTGAGCTCATTCTTGGGGTATTTTTTCTAGGAATTATGCTTCCACCTTTGATAAGCACAGGGATTCAGTCTTCTTGGACTTGAAAACTCTGCTGCCCAGCATTTATTTCTAATAAAGTATGATAATCAAACCACCTGCCCTGAGGCAAAAATACGTCTACATGTTCTTGCAATTCTTTCGTAATCCCTGCCACCAATAATGAGCTCCCTACCAAATATTGTCGATCTAAACTAGCACATTCCTCTATCTCTGGGTATTCTAAAAACATAGGTCTAATCACAGGTGTTCCACAGGTTCTATAAATATAGAACAGTCCATACCAATAAGGCAATAAAGCATATCTTTCTCTAATAGCAGCCCTTATTTTTCTTAAAGCTTCTTCGCCAAATAGCCAAGGTTCTCTTCTTTCAGACTCAATATGTGCATGCCCTCTAAAAAATGGATAATAAGCTCCTAATTGGTACCATCTCACCAATAATTCTGGAGTAGGGTCTCCAAAAAAGCCACCTACATCAGACCCACAGAAGCTTATCCCGCCTATCGCAATAGCCAAATGCATAGGCACAGAGTACTCCAAATAGCTCCATTCCGCAGCATTATCCCCAGTCCATATAGCTCCATATTTCTGCGTCCCCGCAAAAAAAGACCTAGTAAGTACAAACGGCCTTTCTTTTTTTTGGCTTCTTTTTAACAGTCCTTGATATGAAGCCTGCTGCATATACATTCCATAGGTATTATGGACTTCTCTATGCTCATAATTCCCATGTAAATTGCCTCTTGGCATGGTCCCTTCTGGAGAGTTAAAAACAGAAGGCTCGTTCATGTCGTTCCATATATACAAATTATTAGTGGAGTTTTGGTATTTTGAGTAATCGAAATTAGAAGACCAATATTCCCTTACTTCTGGCCTAGTGAAGTCAAGTCATGATGAAATTCCTGGCCAGCAGACTCCTTCAAAGCTGTTTCCTTCATTATTTGCTACATAGTAGTTGTGATTTTCTGAATCCTGATGCACAAAATAGTCAGGGTCTCTTTTTATGTGCGGATCTACTATGGTGACTAGATTTCGGCCTTGTTTCGCTAAAATTTCTTGCATAGAAGTTGGGTCAGGGAATTTCTCATCGTCCCATGTGAAATATTTTTTCTTATCAGTATGCTCTATATCGAGCCAAACTACGTCAAGTGGTATTGAATTTGTCAAAAAGCCATTGGAAACTTCTAGTAAATCTTCACGCGTATTGTAGTTCCATCTACATTGATGGTAGCCTAAAACTGATAACGGAGGCAGTTGGGCTGGCCCTGTAAGCAAGGTATAAGTTTCTATTACTGAAAGTGGGGAATTTCCGACAAATAAGAAGAATTCTAGAGCGCCAGCTTCAGAAATCCAATGGGAATGCTTGCTTTGTGGGAGGGTTTCGATATCAATCCAAGTTTCTGAGGAGTTTAGCCAAAAAACACCAGCTGATTTTAAAGCTGGAGAACGGCTTACCATAAATGGGACGGCTCCATATATAGCTGCGGTGTCTCCTAATTTATAAGAAAAATTATCACAATTGAAAAGTCTATAAGGAGATCCTTCTTTTGTGTCATTCAAGGCTAATGAATCTGCATGCTCTGGAATTCCATAGACATGGCTTGCATTGAAAAATTCAAAATCTAAAGCTACACTGCTAGGACCTCTTGGTTTTTCATCAATATAATCTAAGTATTCTTCAGATCATATATTTCCAATATTTTTATATCCTCCTTCTCCTTCTTCAATAAGCTGAGTTGCGTCAATAATTTTTATTGGAAAGTTTACGTCCACCTCGTTAATATTATTCTCATCGCCTTTCGGCCTATATTTTTCAAAATTCATCAAAGATTTACTATTAGCGGCAATTATCAATTCATCTTTATAGAACCCTTCTAGTCTAAGCGGATTAAAAGTAAGCTTGTATTTAATATGGTCAAATTCCCAAGTGACCATATCCTCAGTTATATGGATGTTCTCGTCCTCTAGCTTTTCTAAAACGCTTTGGTTCAAAATATCATTGGGCGAAGGACGGAAACGAGGAAATAGAGGATTGATTTCGTCTAAATAGGTATGAAGGGCGCCGTTTTTGTACATTATAATGTTTCCTTTTAAGAATACTTCGGTTTCAAATACACTTCCAGCTGTCAGTGAAATTCCACCTGGGATTCTGATGATGCTATCGCTTTGAATTTTGTAGTTGATGTCAAAACGTAAGCCTTGGGGTTTAGAAAGGATATGGTTTTTGGCTAGGTATCGATTTCTTAAGCAGAAACTTGACTCTTCAAAGATCTTGAAAAGGCGTTTCTTAATAGCCATTTTATTGTTGTAAAAGTTATGAGCTGCAGCTTTACTTAATATTTTTGACAGTAAATAAAAAATTCAAAAGTAAAAAAGATAACTGATTATTAATAGAGAATTTTCTGGAATATAATTAATTTTTAAAGTGTGCTATATATGATTAGATAAAGCATATTTTAATAAACTTTGAAATTGTTAATATAGAAATATAAGGGGCTGTAGAATCCTCCAAGAGAAAATGCTTTAGAATTCTGCTAATTCATTCAAAATAATTTTTGCTGAATTAATTTGGTCGAATAAATTCTTTATGCTTTATTGACTTATATTTTTCATATGAAAAAATATTTAGCTTTCTTTTTTTATGTTGAATTAAGAAGGCAGTCAAATTATTTACTCATTGAGGATCCATAGTTTATTATGCTGTCACCATCTTTATAAAGGTTTATAGTTTAATAGTGTGTATCTATCTAATCAATAAGCCATATTTAAAATGCTCATAAGCAGAGCTTTTTCTTTTGCCAGGATTTCTCAGTCAATTGTAAATCTAACACAGCCTCTTCGCCAAGAAGTCCTAAAAGTTTCTGAAAAAGCCAACAAAAAAATAGCATTTCGAGGTATTTTCTATCCAGAACTCTCTTTATTCGGAAAAATAAATCATCTTCTATGGACACACAAGAAGAAAAACATATTTTTCGTATTTCTTTTATCAATTGATTTTTATTTCGACTTCCACACACGAGTCTACAAATGAGCCACAAGGGAAACTCCAATGGAAAGGATTAGAAAAATTCTTCTCAAGAAAAAGATTTATCGATTCCATGCTAACTGTGTAGAACCAGAGACCTCCTTACCTAAAGACCTTCAGCAACGAATGATTGATCACTTCATTACAAAAGAATCAGGGCTGCTTAGAGGGTATCCTAGATATCCTTTATTAGAAATTGCATTTGAAGAAAAATGATTTGATGAAAAAGATAAATGGGCCAGCACTTTTTATCACAATTCTGGGTTCAGAAGATTTGTAAATAATAATTAGAAAAGCCAGAAGAACTCTAATATGACGCTAAAAGAGTTTTTAAGCTTTTTTGAGCATGTTAAAGAAAAAAATCCGGAAATTAGCTTGCTCTAGCCAATTTTTATTAATTTTTTTTTTAAAAAATATTTTTTTTTAAATTTGGCTTTATTTAATGGGAAGAGCTAGAAGATTGCTTTAGAGTTTACCAGGAAAAAGCTGAAGAAAGGATTAAAGCTGTAAAACAAAATTAGGCTCACGAAAGAGGCGATACTTGGCTAAAAAAATTAAATAAAAGAAGACAAGAAGACATAGAAAAATTAAAAGGAAATTTAGGACTCAAAGCGCAATAAATAACTTTTATGGTTTAATTTATCTTCTTTTCTTTGCAAATGGAGGCTCGTTTTTCTTTGATTTTCTTGAAGCTGTTGGAGTTGGTCTCTTTCCTTTTTTGAAATACTGCCACAAAATAGCCCCTAATACAGCCAGAACAATCCCAATTGTCCTGATATTCCCCATATCCCAACTTTCAGGAACTTTTGGTTGAATAATTTCATATACAGCAATATCATTTTCTTTACTCCCCCCCCCCCCCCCCCTCCGTGAGCGAACAAAACCATTAGAAAAATCGCCATTTTTTGACCAAAAACCCACCCTCCGTGAGTGAACAAAAATTTTTTTAATAGAAAAAATTTTAATGGAAAAAAATTTTGATATATAAGTGATAATTAGTATAATGAAATCTAGAGCTAATTCTGTTTAATTTTAAACAAATTGCGTTTTAAAACATAAATTTTGCAAATTAAATTAATATTTGCTTCCCAATTTTTGCAAATTAGGATTTTTTTAAATTTCGAAAAAAATATTTTTTATAAAATTATATATAAATTTTTTTTTAAAAAAAAATTAACCCCCCTCCGTGAGCGAACAAAATTTTTTTGTTCGCTCACGGAGGGGGGGGGGGAGTTAGCAAAAATCATGACTGATCCATAAGTTTGTAATTTCAAAGTTCTAAACAGCGGTGTAATATTTTTTTTACTAATAGTCATTTGAGTAGGATGTATATGTATTCCTTTCGATAAAAGTGATGAATCATACAAACTAAGCTCCCCATTCGAGCCTAAAACAGTTAAATAATCTTTAATCATATTCATCCTATATTTCTCATTTGAGCTTGGGCTGTGAATTCTTCCAATATCTACCTAAAAATTACTTTTACAAACATAATCATTTTTCTGCTGATGTCTGGCTTCAAAAACTAAGACATCTTTCGAGTCTAAAAGTGCATATATAACGGCCCCTGACATCTGGTCGATAGCTATATCAGTTATTATCCCAGCTGGCTATGTAGGAATTACCCCTTCACATTTGTGTGATAATGCCATTGTATGTGTATTTAATACTGCTATTGAGTCTCCTGCGCTAAATACAAGCTGAGGGCCTAGTCTGTCTAGAGAAGTTATAGGGTAGCCTAAGCTTTCTGTGCGTTTTAGTCATGTTCCATTCATATGGTGGAATGAGACTCCTCCAAGGCTGTCTCCAATGACCCAGTTTTTTTGCCCTGATTTTACGTAGTGAAGAATACATGTTGGTTTGGCTGACTGGTATAGGGGCGATTCAGTGTCTTTTTTAATTTCAATGCTCATTTTGTGGGTTTGATTGCCAAATTCAATAGGTGTAAATGGGCTGTTTTTAGCTTTGTCTATTTTTACTGTAAAAATCACTAGTTTGTCGTCAGGAGAAACCAATGCAAATTTTATATCGTCAAAGTTAGAAGTAGCTGCTATAAGAGAGGAAGAGTAGCCTAAATTGTGACGATAAAGAAGATCGCCTGCAAGGTCATGAATTTCTAGGACTCCGTCTGTATATATTGAGATTATGCCTTGACTGATCCCATTCTTATAAATTGATAGTGGCTTTAGTGCAATAAATTCAAGCGCTGAAATGGTTTGATTTGTGTGGAGGGTGAATTTTGGAATGAATCTTCCGAGCTCATAGTCTTGAGGCTCTATAAGCTCAGGGATGCTGAGGAGATTTGCAGAGTCTTTTTTATCAGTATTTGCTGAAAGCAAATATTTTCGTGCTTTGGTAAGTTTGTTAAGATTAGAGAATGTTGATGAAATTTCGCTGTCGAGTGGCTCAGCTGGAAGGGCAGCTGCGAGTCCTAAAAGATACAAAAATAGAACCATTTACAGTCTAATTTTTATATTATTAGTATTTTACTATAAATTAATAGTAATATTTTTAGCTTAATTAAATATTAGTCTGAAAATTTAAGACATCTTGTTTCCTTATGTACAGACTCACACTTTTTACTGCAATATCTTTCCCCACATCTTATACAAGTATATTTATGCTGAAACCCACAAACTGTACAAAAAAATCTTCTAGGATAATCTGAAGCTTTAACACTCATTGTCAAATAATTAGGCACTGCATCATTTATAGATAGTCCCTGAATATTCTTTACCTCTTCCAAAATAATTCTTTCCAGTGATTTTCTCTGATGCACCCTTTTCTTAATCAAAGGTGATTTTTTTGTTTTTCTTTTCTTTTTGGAATAAAGCGGTGACTCGTTTTCTTCTAAAATTTCATTTTCTGTCTCCACATTACCTTTAACGCATTTTTGTGTTTTTTTGATTTTTCTAGGCAAAAGTTCATCTTCGAATGTGAACGCACTATCATCCCCAAAAGTCATTTCTTCGCTAAATTTATATATACAGTCTATTTGCTGCTAAAAAATTATCTTCTTCTAGATCATTAATTCTCTGCTGATGGACCAAAGCTCGGGTTTCTTCGTCTACATATTTCATAGACTCACTGATTTTTTTGATTCTTGTAGAGGATCTTGACATAAATGGATTTTAGGTTTAATAAAACCATTAAGAATCATAAGAGCTCTGAGTCTGAATTTTTGACACATAACCCGATATTAAAGACGCTTGAGACTGAAGAGATTAGTATGGTGAGTGCTTTTAAAAGAAAAAATGTGCACATGTATTCACTTTCTTATGGGAAATGGAAAGCATTGGGAGCTATAGTTAGCACAGCTGCTATTGTTGGGATTTATAAAGCCTATGTGATTGGAGATTCTATTAAGGCAGATAAACTTAAGAAAAATGACGAAAATATGCTTGAAAAAGAAGGAACGATGATGCTGGATTCTCAAGTTAAACCATAACTCATTATTTTAGATTTCTCCAAAATTTATAAAAATTGTTGCATATTTAACTAAAAATCATAATAATTATGGAAGGAAAGCATCTCTCAGCCAAATATTTTTCTCAGTGCTGCTTACTCAACATGATATTAAACGTAATCATTTTTGCTGACGAAACTTGAAAAAAAAAAATTTTTTTCTAAAAAAGACTTCATATGTTTAATATTTTTCTGATGATTTTAAAAAAAAATGTACTCGTTGGGGGTTTTTTCGTCTTACCCATTTTTGCGTTGCAGATATCAGCTTTAGCAGTCCCTCAATGATTTTATTACTGCTATTTTGATTGGGGCTTGGTAACTCTATCCACAAGCAAAAGCGATTTAAAAGCAATAATAAATAGTGATGATAGTTATGGAAATGCCAATAATAAGTTATGTGAAGATTTTAAGCCGATAATTGATGCAGCCTGTAAAGGTTTTTGTGGAGACCTTGACAGGATTAGAGCAGCAGGGATTATTATGATGATATTTATGATACTTACTCCTCCCTTTTTAAATTGGAACAAATAATCCTGTTCCAATTAAAGGGGGATTATTTTTTTATATTAAAAATAGGTCAAAACAATTTTATAAAACTTAGGATTTTCCATCGTTAAATTTTTCCTATTGAAAACAAATTTGTTCAAATTTAAAGGGGAAAGTACCCAAAAAATGCAATTTACCCATGTTTTGTTCTAATTTAAATGGGGAGTTAGTATGATTCCTGCTGTTATGTATTTTATAGTGCATCTTTGGCTATTTAGAGACAAAACGATAGAACACTGGAGCGTTTATTATGGAATTTGGGTGCAGCCTTTGCTTTACCTAATTGGGATCACAATTTATTTAGCTGTTGCAGATGTATATGGAATCGATGATACTTGGAAAGATAGTGAAAACGTGTCTACAGGTCCTGGGCTTTCTATTGGCTACTCATTGATTATTCTTCAGTTTATTTCTGCATTAATTTCTTATAATGTAACAATCAGAAATAAATCTTAATTCTTTTTATTTTAATTCCTTATATATTTTACCCTAAATGGTAGGATTTATAGAGAAGATTTCTAATTGGCTTAAAACAGGAGACACATCGAAACCAGTTAATAAAACTTGTCATGATCCTGCTAAAGACCTTGTAGAGTGCATATCGCAGACTGATTGCTTTGAAAAAGGAGGAACTTTGAAATATTGTGCAAGAAATGATGATAATGTGGCTCATCTCTGCAAAAAGGAATTAAATGAATGGTTTCTCTGTAGAAAATTCTCTGTTGACCATTCAAAACATTTTGTGAAAGATACATATAGGTAGAGCCAGAAATTTTAATAAGCAAATTATTTTGATGATAGAAAAATATAATAATTCTTGCTACTAAAAGATTATTTTCTACTAGAATTGCATTATGTTTTCTAGGAGTTAAAAATTAATTTTGATATAAATTATCAAGCATTTTTTTGATCGGCCAAGAAACTTCCTGCACATGAATACTGTTAACTCTCTCTTTATTGGAGAGGTAATTAGTGGGATTTGGGTATTAGCCCTGATATAGCCTTTGGTGATAATAATTACAGTAAGAATTTTATAATTTGATTTGTAGATGCCAAATCGTTATTTTCTTTTTAATAGTTTGCTTATAAACTCTATCAATTATAATTCTCAATTTTTTTAGTATTATTAGTTGAAAATTAAAATGCCAATCTATATGAATATAAATGAATATTTGCTCAAAGAGAATTCCTAGGTTTTTATCAATTCTCACCTGCATAGTGCTATTTACCTGCTCAATGAGTGTAATTTACATATTCTCTTTGCAAAATGACCAAGGAAACCAACTAATTTTGAACCAAGAAGAAGAAGAAAACTTTAACATTTTTTTATCAACTATAAATCAAGAAATTATAATAGAAAATCTTAAACCATCACTTTCACTGCTTGACAGCAATAAGATATCATCGAAAACACCAATTGTTTCCTGGCCTTTAATACAATATCCAGAGCTACCTGATGATGGCAATATTTCATGCATCCCAAAATCGTTTGGGTACACTCAAGAGCAAGCTGACAAATTATTCGACCCAAATCGAAGGTTTTATAACTGTGCTGCTCGATCTGTATCTGCTGATATAATCCGCCTTATCAATGATACTTTATATGTAAAGTGCCTTGAATTTCAAAAACCAGAATATGTTTTAGGAGGAACTCTAAATGATGAGGAATTAGGGGAAATACCGTTCAGATCTCCATGAAAATTCTATAATGGGCCAATCGATTTTACAGACATAGAGTTTGCATTTGCAAGATGTTCTAGGGCAAAAAAGCAAGCTATACTTAGGAATCGTTTTAATAAAACAGCTTCAGATCGAGCTTTTGAAAAAACTAAAAAAATAGCTGAAGAGCTCGGTATGAAAACTAAGCCTAGGCCACAAACTGTCCTTATGATTTTATTTGATTCAGTATCTCGGCAGCATTTCTATAGAAATTTAGTAAAAACAATACAATCGCTCAATAATGAAATAATTGACAGCCCTTTGTCTAATAGAATTGTTATGTACGATTTTATTATAAATAATGTCCAAGGAGAAAACACAATTCCTAATTTAGTCCCTTTACTATATGGCTATAATTTAAATCTGCTTCAAGAAAAACTATCAGGTTACTCAATAGCCCATAAATCTCACTGACAATATTTTGAAGCCCTGCAAGAAGGAGCTATCTGGAAGCATTATGAGAGACATGGATATGTAACAATGTTTGGGTATGATACAGTGTGGGATTATCTGTCTACCTGCACAGGCAGAAAAATATTAACTGATCATGTTGCTACTAATTTTTGGCATGCTGCAAGAAAAATGTATGGATATGTAGACTTTATTGAGAGACAAAGATGCTTTGGGCTTCATCATTCCCATTGGTATATGCTTAATTATGTCAATCAATATGTCAGGAATTATCTTGGAAATAATAGATTCGGATATATCCATTTGTCACCGGCTCATGAAAGTACAGGCACTGTTATACGTACAGTTGATGATGATCTAAGAGATTTCTTTATAGATCTTTTATATTTCTTATATGAACACCCTGAAGAAGATTTTGTCATACATTTAATGTCAGACCATGGAAAACACTCAAAGGAATGGGACAAACATACTGAAGGATACAAAGAAAACCAGTTGCCTATGCATATTATGATTACTAATAAAGAATTAATTGCAAGACTAGGGTCAGACACAGACTCTATCTTAAAACATAATACAAAAAGACTCGTAAGCAGATTTGACTGATATATTACTTTTAAACATATTGCACTAAATCCTTATGGAAATTTGTTAATATCATCCGAACTTTATAAAGAGTGAAAGACACTGCCTGATACACAAAATGGGATATCTTTACTATTAGAAAAAATAAATGATGATAGGAGCTGTGATAATGTCGCAATTCCAAACTTTTTGTGCTCGTGCTTTACGTTTACTGAAATTCCATTAGAAATCGCAGAAGATGTGCCAGGAATTAAGACTTTAATTGAATTTGCTTTGGAGTCAATTAATGAGAATATTAAAAATAACAAGCATGAAGAATTTTGTAGAAAAGTGTCGTTTAAAGAGCTAGTGACTGCAGAAGTTCAACAACTAAAACCTCCAGAAAAAGGTGGAAATAAGATATATAGAATTCGAATTTCTATAAATGAGGATGAAGACGCTATTTTTGAAATTTTTGGATATGCTGTTAAATCCAATACTATTATTAACTATTTTAAGCCGAATGATGATGGGCTTAATCCTATTACTTATTATAATGAAACAGAAAAAAAACTAATGGCACTTCAGCTGCAAGGTATTGAAAGGGTTGATAATGTTAAAGCAATTTGTGAAGAAATCGCAAATCAAATTAATTCTAAACCAGGCACATGCATATGCAAACAGCCTCAAGAGCTTGATATTTCAGCGGCCTCTGAAAAGTGGAAAGAAGTGATTGGGAATTTGCTTAATAAATTATCAATTATTGTAGGAGAAAGCCATAGTTTATGCTCAGAAATTTGTGAAGCTGAAAGCCTCTCCTGTCAGGGCTGAGGATTTCAATTATTTAATAAAGCAAATATACTAAAAAAAAGCTGAGATCCAAAAAATCCGCTGAAAGTGACATTTGAGGAAGGAAGAGTAGCATTATTTAACGAGCTAAAAATATCAAGAGAAATTGTAGGATCAGGATTGGGGCTAATACAAAATAATGATGGTTTTGACCTGATGACCTACTCTAGGAAGAATATAACTTGCTTTACTGTAGAATATGGAGTTCAACCACTGTGTCCCTGCCAGTAAAATTAATTTAAGCACAAATTACTTTTTTATTATTTTATTATAAATGAGTATATAGTAAGCTGAATAGGCACTTAGCTTTATTTTATTGTAAGAGTTGAATTTTTTTTTAGCAATTAAGTTGTTGATATTCTTCAATATATTGATTAACATTTTATTTCTTTTCCTAAAATAGTATAAATAATAAATAAGGATTTGACATTCTGAAACAACTTTTCTCCCAGAATTTTCTACCATTTTAGCGCACATTATTATATATATGAATTTTGGTTTCGCAGGAGAAATAAAATTTCGTATATGAATTCTCTCAAACACCTTTAATCAAGTAAAAAATGTTAATGAGGAGTATATAAATTATTTAAATGGCAGAAAAAATATATCTTTGGAAAAGTTAAGTTCAACTAGAATTGCAATTATTTTCTTAACAATTAATTTTGTTATAAAACTATCAGCAAGCTATAAGTTTCACTGCTGAACTAACAATTATATATGAGAATTATATAATTTGAATAATATGTAATAGTTATTTTTTTAAAAGTAAGCTTATCAACTCAAATAATTAATAATTCTCAAATTTTTTAGAGTTCAAAAAGCAGAAAATTAAAAATGATCTTTTATATGAATATAAATGCATATTTTGTCAAAGAGAATTCCTAAGTTTTTATCAATTCTCACATGTATAGTGTTATTTGGTTGCTCAATTTGTCTAATTTACATATTCTCTTTAGAAAATGACCAAGGAAATCAGCTTATTTTGAGCAAAGAAGAAGAAAACCTAAATGTTTTTTCATCAGCTAAAGATCAAGACATTATAATAGAGAATCTTAAAACTTCACTTATACTACTTAATAGCAATAATGAGACATCAAAAACACCAATTACTTCATGGCCTTTAACCCAATACCCAGAACTTCCTGATGATGGCAATGTTTCATGCATCCCAAAATCTTTTGGGTACACCCAAGAACAAGCTGACAAATTATTTGACCCAAATCGAAGGTTTTATAACTGTGCTGATCGATCTGTGTCTACTGAAATAATCAGCATTGCCAATGATACTTTATATACATTAAAATGGCATGGAGAGTCAACCCGCCCTCTTAATATCTGCTCAGCAGCACCAGTCACATTCCTACTAGCCAATAAGGACCAATCCCATGCACTATATCGGTGTTGTGTCCTTGTAAGACAAATTGACGGAAAATTTATTTTCCGATTTTTTTCAGAGAAGACCAGGATTGGTAAGCAAGAAAGCTTTAGAGTATTATGGAGGCGATAGCGCCTGAAATATGACTACTGGGACTTCTTTTAAGTTTAAATTAAGTTTAAGTCAATGATACTTTATATGTAAAATGCCTTGAGTTCCAAACGCCAGAATATGTTTTAGGAGGAATGCTAAACGATGAGCAATTAGGGGAAATACCATTTAGAAGTCGATGGAGGCCTTATGATGGACCAGTTGATTTTAAAGATAGAGAGTTTGCTTTTGCAAGATGCTATAGGGCAAAGAAACAAGCCATACTTGCTCCTCCTTATGAGCGAGAAAAAATTTTGAATAAGTCCTAATTTTGGGGAAATTAGAACCTTTGAGAGCATTCAATAAATATTTTATATAATCAATTATTATGTATTAGTTGATTTCTAATAGATGTATTAAATTCTAAGGTATAAATTTTATAGTTTTTTATTTGAAATATTAAAATATTAGAAAATTGAGTTAGGAATAATTTTAATAAAACAGCTTCAGATCGAGCTTTTGAAAAAACTAAAAAAATAGCTGAAGAGCTCGGTATGAAAACTAAGCCTAGGCCACAAACTGTCCTTATGATTTTATTTGATTCAGTATCTCGGCAGCATTTCTATAGAAATTTAAGAAAAACAATAGAATCACTCAACACTGAAATAATTGACAGCTCTTTGTCTAATAGAATTGTTATGTACGATTTTATTATAAATAATGTCCAAGGAGAAAACACAATTCCTAATTTAGTCCCTTTACTCTATGGCTACAATTTAAAACTACTCCAAAAAAAATTATCAAAATACTCAATAGCCCATAAATCTCACTGACAATATTTTGAAGCCCTGCAAGAAGAAGCTATATGAAAGCATTATGAGAGACATGGATATGTAACAATGTTTGGATATGATACAGTATGAGACTATTTATCAACCTGTACAGGCAGAAAAATATTAACTGATCATGTTGCTACTAATTTTTGGCATGCTGCAAGAAAAATGTATGGATACTTAGACTTCATTGAGAGACAAAGATGTTTTGGGGCTCATCATTCTCATTGGTATATGCTTAATTATGCTAATCAATATGTTATAAATTATCTTGGAAATAATAGATTCGGATATGTCCATTTGTCACCAGCTCATGAAAGTACAGGCACTGTTATACGTACAGTTGATGATGATCTAAAAGATTTCTTTATAGATCTTTTATATTTCTTATATGAACACCCTGAAGAAGATTTTGTCATACATTTAATGTCAGACCATGGAAAACACTCAAAGGAGTGGGACAAACATACTGAAGGATACAAAGAAAACCAGTTGCCTATGCATATTATGATTACTAATAAAGAATTAATTGCAAGACTAGGGTCAGACACAGACTCTATCTTAAAACATAATACAAAAAGACTCGTAAGCAGATTTGACTGATATATTACTTTTAAACATATTGCACTAAATCCTTATGGAAATTTGTTAATATCATCTGAACTTTATAAAGAATGAAAGACACTACCTGATACACAAAATGGGGTTTCTTTATTATTAGAAAAAATAAATGATGGGTGCAGAACAAATGACTTTGCCTTTTTAATAGTGTTAGACATTTGACTGAAAAAACCCGTTAATTTTTCGGGCCAAATGTCCGCACTATCAAAAATTTTCGAACAAATGGATTTCGATCAAATGTACACTGTAAAAAATTCACGGTCATTTTGACATGGAGCCTAAATGATGATAGGAGCTGTGATAATGTCGCAATTCCAAACTTTTTGTGCTCGTGCTTTACATTTACTGAAATCCCATTAGAAATCGCAAAAGATACCCCTGGTATTAATAATTTAATTGCATTAGCTTTGGAGTCAATGAATGAGAATATCAAGAATAATAAGCATGAAGACTTTTGTAGAAAAGTGTCTTTTAAAGAGCTAGTGACTGCAGAAATTCAGCAACTAAAGGCTCGGGAAAAAGGAGGAAACAAAATTTATAGAATTCGAATTTCTATAAATGAGGATGAAGACGCTATTTTTGAAATTTTTGGATATGCTGTGAAAGCAAATGCTATTATCAACTATTTTAGGCCAAATGATGATGGGCTTAATCCTATTACTTATTATAATGAAACAGAAAAAAAACTAATGGCAATTCAGCTGCAAGGTATTGAAAGGGTTGATAATGTTAAAGCCATTTGTGAAGAAATCGCAAATCAAATTAATGAAAACTCAGATACATGCATATGTAAACTGCCTCAAGAACTTAATATTTCATCAATTTCTAAAAAATGGGAAGAAGTGATTGGGAATTTACTTACTCCCCCCCTCCGTGAGTGAACAAAAAAATTTTGTTCACTCACGGAGGGGGGTTAATTTTTTTTTTTTAAAAAAAACATTTATATATAAATTTTTATAAAAAAATTTTTTTTTTCGAAATTTAAAAATTCCTAATTCGCAAAATTGGAAAGCAAATATTAATTCAATTTGCAAAATTTATGTTTTTAAAAAGCAATTCGTTTAAAATTAAACAGAATTAGCTCTAGATTTCATTATAATAATTATTATTTATATATCAAAATTTTTTTCTATAAAAAATTTTTGTTCACTCACGGAGGGTGGGTTTTTGGGCAAAAAATAGCGATTTTTCTAATGGTTTTGTTCACTCACGGAGGGGAGGGAGTTAATAAATTATCAATTATTGTAGGAGAAACTCATAGCTTATGCTCAGAAATTTGTGAAGCTGAAAGCCTCTCCTGCCAAAGCTGAGGATTTCAGTTGTTGAACAAAGCTGAAATCTTAAAAAAAGACTGAGACCCAAGAAATCCGCTAAAAGTGACATTTGAGGAAGGAAGAGTAGCATTATTTAATGAGCTAAAAATATCAAGAGAAATTGTAGGCTTAGGACTGGGTTTAATACAAAATAACGATAGTTTTGACTTGATGACCTACTCTGAGAAGAATATAACTTGTTTTACCGTAGAATATGGAGTTCAACCACTATGCCCCTGCCAGTAAAAATTAATTTAAGCACAAATTAGTTATTTATTATTTAAAAAGGTCTTTTTCAGTGTTCATAAATGAATCTTCAGCAAGCTGAATAAGGTGCTCAGCTTCAACTTGAGCCTTGCTTAATTTTATTGCAAGAGTTGAATTTTCTTTCAGCAGCTTTCTAATAGAGACTTCACGGTCTGATAGTTGTTTAAGCAAATCATCTCTTTCCTCTGTAAGCTCTGATATTGCAAATACAAGTTTATCAGCGTCTTCATTCTGCTTTTTTAGCTTCATTTCTCCTTTGATTTTTTCTTCTTCAATCATTAAAATTTTTCTCTTATAGGAAAATAACTCTCTTTCTTTTTCATTGAGAAATCCTATAATTTCTTGAGCTCTTGTATTGAGTCTTGCAATATTCCATATATTAAATGCAGAAAAAATGCTATTTTTTATAGTTTTCACGATTACTGCAACTGCGACATTTTTGCTTTTTATGCAATTTTTTGTATGAGAATTCAGCACTGCTTGGAATTTAGTAATTTTTGCTAAATTTTTTTCTTGCTGGGAAACTAAGCCGGAAATTTGTTTTTCTAAAATTTTAATTGAATTAAACAACTGATGCCGATTAAGATGCTGATACTTTTCAATATATTGATTAACAGTTTTCTTTCATTTCTTAAAAGAATATAATAAATAAGGATTTTGTAATACTGAAACAACTTTCCTTACTGAATTTTCTACCTTTTTTCTAACAATATTATTAGTTGGAGATTTTTTGAATTTCCTTGATGGAGATACTAGTTGTGATCTCATTAAGCTACTTGATTCATTAATAGATATAAACTCATAAATAAAATTATCTGGAATCCCTTCTTTTTTTAATAATTTTAATAAAATGCTGGCTCTTTCTTTGTATTTTTTTAATTCTATTGAAAATGCTTGCTCAATTTGTTTAAACTGTGATTTAAATTGAGAAATTGACATTTTTTTGAGGATGCCAAAAGCAAGCCTTATAGCCATCATTTCTTTTATTTTAAGAGCTGATTTAAGATAGCATTTTTTTTGGTTGTGGAGACTGCATCATGCATTTAAGGTTTTTTTGAGTAATTTAATTGACAAAATCTGTTGCTTATTTTCCAATACTCTATTTAGCTTTGATTTCATGAAATTTCGTTGAGATTCATAGAGCGATGAAAGTTCCTCATGCTTTTCAACAGTATTTTGCATTTTTTCTTTATATCTTTTCATTTTTTTCTTATTTGACATCGTTAACTCTGCATTTTCTATTTTTAATTGAACTTTTAAGCAATAATTTCATAAATTGAATACTTGTTTCATCAAAAATTTCGACTTAATTTTTCCTAATTTCATTAAAGATTCTTCGCTGCTTTTATGCATAAGCGAATTTTGTTTTAATATATAAATTGCGTCTTTCTTAAAATAGCTGTTTGATGATTCAATAATTTTAATCATTTTTCCAATAACCAGTCTCCTCAAAGCTTTTTCTGTATTTTCTCTATTAATTTCAGATAATTTATAGTACTGTGTCATCTGAGCCATATTTGAAAAGTCTTTTTCTTTTTCTTGTAAAAGTGAAAGAACTTTTTGATTTGTCTCTTCAAATTTTTCTTTTTCTATTGCTGATTTTCACTTCAAGATAGCTGAAGAAATTTTTAATTTAATTTGGGTTTTCAATTCTTTTAGCAATTTCTTTTTTGATATAAGTGTCTCAACCGAATATTTTTTCCAGGCTTTCATAATTATTGACTTTTTCCACAATTGCAGTTTGCTGCATTTATTTGCTATGTTTTTTGTTTTCAAAAATTTATTTCTTATATACAATAGCCAATTGTGAAATTTATTCTGAACACGCATCTTTATTTCAATTTTTTCTTTTCTTTGAAATATCATCAAAGCTTTTTTAAGTACTTTAGCATTATCTTTTTCACATTTTATTTTATTTTTTATTTCTTTGGCCGTTTTATTTCATTTTTCTAACTCCCCACCAAAGCATATACAGTGAAAAAATCTTAATTTTGGGAATTCTCCCTAAGCTAGAATCATTTTTGATATATATCATAACATTGTATTTAAAATTTGCAAAATTTTATAAAAAATTAAATTAAATTCCTCTCATAAAAATTTATAAAAATGTAAAACATTAGAAGTAAGCTCCTATAAATAATTTCAGTATATTTCTTTTCAAATCTTATGTAAAGTGATCTTAAAATTTTTTGTTTAATGTTAAGCTCAAACATCTGTGCTATCTTATCAGATTCTTCAATAATAGCAAGAGCTTGCACAAGTTTTGAATTTGTTGATTTTTGATCTTCCTTGAATTTATTCAAATTTTGCTTCATATCATCCATATCCATACTAGCAGTCAGTGATTTCCATTTCTTGAAATTATTAAAAATTTCCTTCTGTTTATTCCTCTTCATTATTCTAAGGATCCCCCCCTCACTTGTCCAATTTTCTAGTCTTTTATTATTTGTCCATTTTTCTAGTTTTTTTTATAGGAAAAAAAAAATTGTTTTAGGACCTCATTTGTCCAATTTTCTAGTCAAAAATTTTGATAGTAAAAAAAATTTTCAGGACCTCAATTGTCTCATTTTCTAGTTTTTTTAAAATAAAAAACTAAAATTTAGGACATGCGAAAAAATCCAAAAAAGACTAGAAAATGGGACAAATCATTTTTGACTAGATTTTTGGACAAATGAGGTCCTGAAAAAATTTTTATTTCTTAGAAAAAAAAAATATAAAATTGGACAAATGAGGGGGGGGATCCTTATATAAAGCCTTTTTACTAAACTTTGATACCACTGCAAGTTTTTTTAAAATTAAAAAGACGACTCTTTTTCTTAAAAAATTCTTTTTCCTTAAATATTCAGTCACTTTTCTCCGTCTTTTAATTTTATATATGGCTTGCTGATATTTATCAATTATAAACTTAAATCCAAGGCTTCTATTGTGAGCTGAATATATAGATAAAAGTGCTTGAAATGCAGAATTTATTCTTTTCCCTTTAATATAAATTTCTTTTATAGTGTCAAAGTTTACTCTCATTAAGTTTTTTCTCAACATTTTGTCAATTTTATCAGCTTTTTTGATAAATTGAGATCTCAATTCATCTTTAAGGTCTACTACAACTTTTTCTAATTCATTTGTATTTGCTATTAAGTCTTCTTTATCAAGCCTATGAGATTCATGCTGCTCACATAAATAGTCTATATTAATATTATAGACATTTACTCTTCATTGATTAAATTTTCTTTTCGTCTGGCCTTTTTCAAGTCTCGCAAATATTTTAAAACCTTGATAGAGGTTTAATCTATCTTCGCTGTAAGATTTTATTTCATTAAATATATGGTATCTATTCATTAGTTTTTTTTCTAAAATATTGAACAAGTTTTTCAAGTTTCAATTTTTTATCAATTTGGTTAAGCATTTATTTTGCTGTTCTGAAAATTCTAATTTAGACATTTCTTGGCTATAGCACTTTGCGTTTGATTCTAAATTTGTTTTTATTGCATTATTTTTCCATTTTTGTATACAAATGCTGAGACAAAGTGATAATTTTTCTTTTTCGTGGATTTTATACATAAAATTTATTGAGTTGGCAGACTTTAAGTTTAATGTTTCTTTTCGCCAAATATCAAAGCTTTGTTTCATAAATTTGAGAGTTTTTATTTTGAATATCTTTGATACCATTTCATTTTCATGCTTCTCACGCTTCAATAAATATTTTTTTCTCTTATTTGTTTTTATTTTTCATAAAGTGAACTTTTCTATAAAATTATTATGAATTTTTGTTCGAAAAATGGATTTTAATATCTTCAATGAGGATGACAACTTGGCTTTGCATGAAATTTGACTTTTACAGAAAAATTTTCAAGAATTTAAATAAAAAGCCAAATGAGCTTTTTCTTTGTTCTTCCTATACGCTTCACAAGCTTTTTCATTCAATTTCTTTAAAACTGCAAATTGTTTTGTTTTTAAAAGAGCTTCCATTTTTGAGTGATTTAGATTTCTTTTCAATAAATTCGCCATCATTATTGTCGCAGCTTTTTTGTAATTTTTAATACTTTTCCTAAACATTTCAGATTTCATTGAAAGATAGTCTTTTACAAGTCCATGGGTTTTTGATTTTTCAGTCAATAATTTATTTTTATAATCACTTTGGAGTGCTGAAATGTTCTTATCTTTTTCTTCAACTTCGCATTTTAATCGATTAAGCTCTATTATCTGCTGTTTTTCATGATTTTCAATTTCTTCGAATTTTTGTTTCCAAATCTTTAAATTTCTTTCAGAAACATTTAACTCATTTTTCAGAAGAATAAATCCTTCATTCAAAGATTTATTTTCTTTATGAATTTTTTCGATTTCTTAAACTTATTACAGGCTTTGCGGCTTGCTTATCGATAACGCAGTTACCAAGGATCCTCACGGAGATTCACCCACTTTGCGGCCTCGCCAGGGAGAACTTGTTCGAATGAGATGATGATTCACCGGGTAATCAAGGCTTGGACACACCACTCTTCTTCTTTTTCGCCTGATGCCATAGAGCCTATGAAGTAGGGTTCTATGTCTCCGCCTCCTCCTTGCCTTATCGGCTCCAGTATTGAGTGGGAAGGCTATGGACTTCTGCGGATTGCTGCTTGGGTTGAACAATAGTTGTCCAATCACAAATTCCAAAAAATGGAATTTCAAGACTGAGTGTATCTCTCAGTTTCACGCTAGAGAAATACCCGATTGGTCTAGTCATTGCCTATAGATAATTTCTGTCTTTCCCTTTTCAATTCTGGACAGAGATGCCATATTTATTTATAATATTTTCGATTTCAAGATTCAGCTCTGCTAGCTTAACGGACATTTCAGCTTTTTCTATTTCTGAAATCCTTACTCCCCCCCCCCTCCGTGAGCGAACAAAAAAATTTTGTTCGCTCACGGAGGGGGGTTAATTTTTTTTTTTAAAAAAAATTTATATATATAAATTTATATAAAAAATATTTTTTTTCGAAATTTAAAAAAATCCTAATTTGCAAAAATTGGGAAGCAAATATTAATTTAATTTGCAAAATTTATGTTTTAAAACGCAATTTGTTTAAAATTAAACAGAATTAGCTCTAGATTTCATTATACTAATTATCACTTATATATCAAAATTTTTTTCCATTAAAATTTTTTCTATTAAAAAAATTTTTTTGTTCACTCACGGAGGGTGGGTTTTTGGTCAAAAAATGGCGATTTTTCTAATGGTTTTGTTCGCTCACGGAGGGGGGGGGGGGAGTTAGCTTTTCTTTAAGCTCAAAAATAGATTCTAAATGCTTTTTGATGTCTTGATTAAATTTGGTTTCAGCCAAAGAACTGAGGTTTTTAGACTCAATTAGCTTGGCTTCAATGCTTTTTCTTAAATTTATTTCTATGTCGAGATCAGCCTTGATTTTATCATATTTTCTTTTATATTTTTCTGAAATTGTAGTAAAATTTGTATCTGTGTCTTCATCCCAAAATTTTGAAGCAGGCTTTTGAACTCGAAAAGGAGATTTTGAAATAGCTTTCATCTTTATTAAGAATTTTATTTAAATTTATTTGTATTTCGAATTGTAAAATTATTTTCAAATTCTAATAGTTGCATCTATTTCAAAAGAAATACTCACATTATTTATCATTCAAAAAATTTATTCTTAAAAATAAATATCCTATTGAATTATCAATGATTTATTATTAAAATTTATGATATAAAAATGAATAGCAAGCTATTAGAATATTTTACGAAAAACAAAATAAAGAATCTTTACGCAATCCACAAAACATCTGGAGAAAAAAAAGGAATTTACTCTTTAACCCGTCCATTGCTTGAACCTGAAGAAATGATAACTTCTTTTTTCAGCAAACCCACAAAAAATCAGCTTACAGAAGACGAAAAATTTAGCCAAAAAATGCTGCATATAAACACCCACAAAAATGTGAAGATAAAAGAAGGCGAATTTGGAATCAATCCAGTTAAAGACTCTTTCGGCTCGAGTTTTGGCCTAAAATAGCCTGCATTTTTACCCTAAAGCCACCCATAAACTTTAAAAATTAATAAATATCCATAAATCCTCGTTAAGAAGAAATTATTTAGGACTTCATTTGTAGTCCTGCGCTTGGCATGAATTCTGTCAGGACTGCCTTAAGTTTTTCGTCAGTTTCTTTCGACAAAACTCCTTCATTTCTAATAGCTGCCAAAATGTCTGGGTTTCTTGTTCGTAAGGTTTCTAAGAATCCTTTTTCGAATTTTGCGATTTCTGAAGTCAAAACGTTGTCAAGGAATCCTCTTACACCAGCATAGACCACACAAACTTGTTCTTCTGCAGCCATTGGGACGTATTGTTTTTGCTTTAATAATTCAGTTAGCTGGGCTCCTCTGTTGAGCTGTCTTTGTGTTGCTGCATCTAAGTCTGACCCGAATTGTGCAAATGCAGCGACTTCTCTGTATTGGGCAAGCTCAAGTTTCAAGCTACCTGCAACTTGTTTCATGGCTTTGATTTGTGCTGCACTTCCTACTCTGCTGACTGAAAGACCGACGTTGATTGCTGGACGAATACCTTTATAGAAAAGCTCAGTTTCTAACTATTTTATAATGAATTTTAAAAAAAAATTAAAAAAAATAATTATTTTTTAAAAATTAAAAAAATTATGGAGAAAAAGATTAAGAAAATTTGGCCATCAGTAATGGAAATGACATTGGTAGGAATATAAGCTGAGACATCACCAGCTTGAGTTTCAATGACTGGTAAAGCTGTTAAAGATCCACCTCCGTATTTAGCGTGCATCTTTGCTGCTCTTTCTAGAAGTCTTGAGTGGAGATAGAAGACATCACCAGGGTATGCTTCTCTTCCTGGAGGTCTTCTTAACAATAAAGACATTTGACGATATGCAACAGCTTGTTTACTATCTCCCCTTTTAATACTATCAAAATATGATAAAATTTCCGTTTTGGTAATTACATAAGTTTTATAATAATTTTATATACAAATAAATTTGATACCCAATTTAGTGTAGCAAAATCAAAATTATCCAGAACTTACTTATTTTAAATAGAAGGGTGCAAGTAGAAAACTATTTAAACAAAGCTAATAATTTGAATTGATAAGAAAAATCCATAAAAAAATTTATACTAGAACAGATTTTTTTATTCCAATAAAAGAGGGAGTAAGATCATCATAAATAATAAGGGCATGCTTTCCATTATCTCTGAAGTGTTCACCAATGGCACATCCTGCGTAAGGTGCTAAGAACTGCAGTGGTGCTGCTTCTGAAGCAGTTGAAGCCACAATGATTGTGTATTTCATAGCGTCATGCTGAGTAAGACTTCTAACAATATTGGCTACAGTTGATCTTTTTTGTCCAATAGCGACATAAATACAGTAGAGTCTGTTTTTGGCTTTGGTTTCATCTTCAAAGTTTCTCTTTTGGTTAATAATAGTATCAATGGCTATTAAATTATTTTTTTTATTTTTTCTATTAATAAAAAAAATTAATTTTTTTAAAAAAACTTTGAATGGCAATTGCAGTTTTTCCAGTCTGTCTGTCTCCAATGATAAGTTCTCTTTGACCTCTTCCAATAGGGACTAAAGAGTCAACAGCCTTGAGTCCAGTTTGCATTGGTTCGTGGACTGATTTTCTAGGGATGATCCCAGGAGCTTTAAGTTCAATTCTAGCTCTAGCTTTAGTTTTGACTGGGCCTTTCCCATAAAATAATTAATATGGTGGTGGCGACAAAATGTGTCCTTACTGCGACTCACCACTGCGGGCGCCAAAGTGGCTTTATAACCTAAACAAGGTTCAGGCCCTTTGATTCTAACCCTAGCACGATGTATAGCTGCCGAATGAGTGGACGGGTCTTTCTAACCCGTCAAGACTCAAGAGAGTAGTGCAGGCCCTAGTTTCCGAGGAAATCGCTGCTATCGGGGCTTGGAAAACCGCTGCTACTCCTGGCAAGAGATCAGTGGTCGAAAGTGTGCGGAAGCATCAAATCTGGAAGACCTTCAATTCTTAATTAATTAATTTCCCATCAATAGGGTTGCCAAGAGAGTCAATAACTCTTCCTAGCAATTCTTCTCCTACAGGGACGTCAACAATGGTTCCAGTTCTTTTGACGACGTCTCCTTCTTGAATTTCTCTATCATTTCCAAGCACGACAACACCGACATTGTCGCTTTCCAAGTTGAGAGCCATTCCTTTGACTCCTGTTCGGAACTCAACCATCTCTCCTGCTTTTACCTTGCCCAGTCCGTAAACTCTGGCAATACCGTCTCCAATTGAAATTACAGTCCCAAATTCATTCAAGTCGTTTGTTTGGGTTATTTTTGCCACTTTTTCTCTGAGAATCCCAGCAGCTTGGTTGATGTTGATCTTGCTCGAGAACCAAGCAGCAGGCTGAGGTGTAAGAACCTTAGTGCTGAGTGATGCTACTCTTCTTACTCCCTCCCAGTGAGCGGACAAAACCATCAGAAAAGTCCCTATTTTTTGGATAAAAAGCCACTCTCAGTGGGCCTACAAAAATATTTTAATATGAAATTTTTTATGAAAAAGCATATGATATATAAGTGATAATTAATATAATGAAATCTCGAGCAATCCTGCTGAATTTTAAACAGCTTGCATTTTAAAACATAAATTTATAAATTAGCAAATTTTTGCTTTCCAATTTTTGTTATATGGGAATTTTTTTAAAAAAAAAATTTACCATGAGAAAACACATTTTTTTTTAGCTCATAGAGGGAGGCGGAGTTAGCATTTAATGGCTAAAATTTATTATAAAATAGCTTAACTCTATGAACTTACGATAAAACACTGCAGCTTATTTGTTCTGCAATTTTTAACAGCAAACATCATAAGAATCTGTCGAAAATTTAATTGATTTTAGCCTTAAAAATATATAATCATAAAAATGTTGGGTAAATTGTTGCTGACATGCTAAAAAATAAAAGAAATATTTTGACCTTAAAATCAGCTTCATAATCAATTTATATATGAATCAAATTTTATAGGTGTAAAGGAGAAAATATGATAAAATTAATAGAAAATCAGCCTAAACTTATAATGGTAAGTAGGAATTCAATTGTAATTGGAAGATTGCAAGAAGAAAGGAAGCTCTGGAGACGTGACCATCCTCATGGATTTTACGCAAAACCTACTGTAAATTCAGAAGGCGCTCCAAATTTGATGAAATGGGAATGCGGGATTCCAGGGAAAAAGAATACTCCTTGGGAAGGAGGAGTATTTAAACTGCTGATGGATTTTTCTGACGAATACCCAGCGAAACCGCCTAAATGCAAATTTGAGCCTGTTTTATTTCACCCTAATATATACCCTAGTGGAACTGTATGTTTAAGTATACTTAATGAAGACGAAGATTGAAGACCGAGTATCACAATTAAACAAATTTTGATAGGAATCCAAGATTTATTGAATAACCCGAATCCTCAGAGTCCTGCACAAGCAGAGCCTTATAACTTGTATATGAGGGATAGAGAGGAATACGACAAAAGAATAAGAAGACAAGCTGCAGAAATGACAGGGCCAAAGTAATTTATGATTAAAGTAATCATATATTATTTATTCTATTATAGAGAATATAGCATAGGAGCACTAAGCATTTATTCAAAAATACATTTATTTAAAAATGGAATATATGAGTTTTTCAGGCTAATTGAAAATATTCTTACCCTCTAGAAAAAAGTTATACTTTTATTAGCAAACTTAATAGAAAATTTCCCAAAGGATTAGCTAAACCTATTCACAATAAATATAAAAATTTATACTGCCTTCTATCCTTTTTTCATTTATTAGAAACAATGCTTATATTATTCGCAAATGGTTATATATTAAATATAAATTTCATAAAAATAATAGCATTGGACTTAATACAGCCCACCATAAGTAATTCAAATAATGTTTACAAATTAGTTTCATTATAATCTTTATTATGGAACCTGACCAAAAAATTGAAGAAAATGAAGAAATCCCGCCTGAGCCAAGCATAGAAATACGATTTTTATGCATGAAATTAAGATATTGATGGTACCTAATCCTATTTTTGCAGCATACTCTTGTAGTCTGGATGATAGGCTGCCTTGGCACTCGTCGCTGGGTTCGCCAAGGGGATGACGAAACAGAATGGGAAGGCGGTCTATTCTACGTTGAAACTGGCTGGCCCCAAATTTCAGGGGAGTCCTACTACAAGCTAAAAGATAAAAGCTCTTTAGATAACGAGCAAACAAAAGACACGTTTAAAAATCTATATAGTGCTGCTGAAGCTTATAGGTGTTCTCCCTATATAGCCCGATAAGGGCAGTGGGTTCTCCATGGAATCCCTCTGCTGGTTGAACCAACCAGTGAATTGGTCAAACCAACGCACTGAGTTGGTTTAACCAACAGAGGGATTCCACGGAGAACCCACAGCCCTTATCGGGCCATATAGGGAAAACCCCTATATACCTTTTTTGAGCTCCTTTCACTAATTTTCCTTACTGTTTGAATGATTAGGGTGGCTTTTCATCTGATGGAAAAACGCTTCTGTAAAAATTGGGTATCATATTTATGGCCATCTTTTGGGTTCTTTTGTCATTTGTTAGGACTTCTGATATGGGCAGGAGTCAGCGACTCAGGCTATGATGCAGATTGCAAAGATGTGTCTGATAAAAAAGTTTGCTGTACGAATGGGCCGACACTGTCAGTTCTTACTTGTTTGCTTTGGATTTTTTATGGATCGATTTATATTTTCATATTTTTGCATAGGAATGGGATAGAAGTATATGAAGAAAAAGATGTGGAAGTGGAAAAAGAGTAGAGACTTTAATAGATTTATATAATAGTTCTCGATAAATAAATAAGAATTAATTTTTATTATTTTAAGGAATATGATAGGTATTTTTAAGATTTATTAGCAAGCTTATTAATATAGTTTTTCAAATAATCATATTTTTAGGTTGTCTATCAAAATAACTAATTTATTTAGATATTCAAAGCGCCCACGATTCCGTTATGAATATATAGCAATGGTTTTGTCTCTTTTTCTTCAGCATGAAATATTTTCCCAAGATAAACGACGCCAGAGCCATGCTCAACTGCCTTTTCAATTTTACAGAGTAATAAGCTATGATAATGAGATAAAATAGGCAGCCCATGCTTCATTGTAATATTCAGCCCTTCAAATTGCTCTTCACAGGTTAATCGCGATACTGCAAACTTTAGTGCCAAATCTTCTTGTCCTTGATGTAAAAAATGCATTGCGCAAGAATTTTCAAGTGCGGAAACCATAATTCTTGACTTATTATAGCTTTCCTCTTTTAAATTGGGAAAATATTTTTTCATATAGGAAAATTTTATAAGTAAATATATGAAATTTTATAAAATTAGCTTTGACCTGATTTAATTGAAAAAGTGTTATTTGCACAATGAACCGATTAATTTTTGAAATTCATTCTTTATAAAAATAAATTGAAATTCAAAATATGTTAAAAAAAATTAGCGGAACATAATTTTTTATTTCAATTTAAAGGGTGAAGTAAGTAAAATAAAAGTTTCCTTCCAAATCTAAAACCCTAAATGAAGAAACTGTGCTTCCTCTGAAAGATCCTTCCTTGAGGATCCCGATATCTTTTTTGCAAGTAGTTGTGATAATGCCAACAGGAAATGCCATCTGCCTATAAGCTAACAGCAAGTTTGCTTTCATGGAAAAAATAAAATGTTGTCATATTATTTATTTTAGTAATTTCAATCGCAAATTTTATATTTGATTAAAAAATAAGATTTTATTTAAAATTCAATATCAGTATTTCCAAGTTAGGTCAAATTGATTTCTATATTCACAAGTCAGCCAACAGTGCCTAGATTTAAGAGGAGAAAAAGTATTAAGCTAATTTTAAAATGAAATATTAATTTATTTAATTCAAATCATGGATATAAGAGCGATTAAAGAAATGGAAAGATAAATGTTTAGTGACATATAAAATCATGAAAAAACAGAAAAGCGCACCTAAGAATGAAAAATTCTTACTATTGCTTATAATATTCGTATATGATCCTTAACTTTATTATCTTCTTTGCATCATATTTTATTTATATCTAATTACAATAAATATTTTTTTATAAGCTGCGGGCGTTAGAAATGGACCATACTCTGAACAGGATAATCTTCTTTGCAAAAATCCATTGCACAAATATGATTATGCGTTTGTCTTTAAATAATTTAGAAAACTATCTCGAAAATAATAAAATATCTTTTCTATTAAGAATTCATCATAATTAAAAGTAATTAATCATTTTTAGCAATGTAAATAACCTTAATTTAAACTTCTCTTCTTCTTTGATGGTTTGACGATAGTGAATAAAGATGGAATTTCGACTCTTTTCTTTCAGAAATCGGTGTATAATGCCGCGTTGTATACCCAATATAATTTTGCCTTGGCCTCACAATTTTATTTTCTGGATCCGAATGGAACTCTTTCCAATGCGCAAGCCAACCCGCAACCCTCGGTATTGTAAACAGCACAGGGAACATATCAGTAGGGAATCCCATTGACTTATAAATAACTCCTGTATAAAAATCGACATTCGGGTACAGTTTTCTATCAATAAAATATTTATCAGTCAGCGCAATCCTTTCCAGCTCTACTGCTATATCAATTAACGGTTCTTTTCCACATATAGAGAACACGTTATCTGCAAGTCTTTTTACAATCTTGGCCCTCGGGTCATAATTCTTATAAACTCTATGCCCAAATCCCATAAGTCTTCCTTTCCCACTTTTCACTTTTTCTAAAAACGCTGGGATATTTTCAACTGAGCCAATTTCTTCTAGCATTCTTAGGACAGCTTCATTGGCACCTCCATGTTTTCTGCCATATAATGCAGCTGCAGCACCTGCCACACAAGTATAGACATCAACTTCACTGCTTGCTAGATGTCTCATGGCCGCTGTGGAGCAGTTTAGCTCATGCTCTGCATGCAAAATGAATAAAATGTCTAAAGCTCTTACCAGCTTAGGGTGAGGGGCATAATTAGTTTCGTTAAGACGGTCTAACATATAGAAAAAGTTTTCAATGTACCCAAGACCTTGTGCTGGCTCATTATATGGCCTTCCTATACGGTGTCTATAAGCATAAGCTGCAACTGTTGGCATTCTGCCTAAAATTCTGTGAATTTGTTTATTGAGTACCAAAGGGTCTGAATAAGGATCAATTCCGACAAGAAGGGTAGGGTTTTGCTCAGGCTGAAAAGTACTCATAGCACTTACTGTGCTTACGACAATTCCCATAGGGTGGGCGTCATAGTGAAAACTTTGCATCATTTTGCCGATATCTGTATGCAGATAGGTGTGGCGTAAAATTCTTTGTTCCCAAAGGGTTTTTTGAGATGGGGTAGGAAGTTCTCCATAAATTAAAAGAAAAGCGACTTCTAAGAACGTGGATTTTTCAGCTAATTCTTCTATAGGGTATCCGCGATATTCTAAAATACCTTTGTCGCCATCTATGTAGCTTATTTTTGAAGTACAGTTAATAGTGTTCATATAGCCAGGGTCATAGACCATTAGGTTCTCGCCTTGCTCGTTTTTTAATTTGGATATATCTTTGGCATCAATATAGTTGTATTTTACTGGGATTTCCAGAGTTTTACCTGTACGATTATCTGTAATCGTCAAAGTAGGCTTACCTGTTAAATGGGTATTTATGAGATGAAGACGCTTTGCAGGTGAATCCATATTTTATAAAGTGACGTCGATTGTGCTCACACAAATATGTCTTAAAAATTTCCAAAAATTGCAAGTGAAAACAGCTAAATTTATGCTAGAGGTTGGATTGATCATTTTTAGGTTTTAATATTTTAATTGTAAATATACAAGTTTAATAGAAATATGATGGGAAATGCAGATAATTATTAATAAAAATAATATAATATTTTTTTGTAATAATCAGAAATTTATTTGATGGAGAATAAATTTCATTTATGCAATTTTATTAAAATAATTGTTATATCAGAAATGAAATATAATGTAAATGATAAGAGATAAATGAAAATTGAATTAAAATTTATTTTATTTATTTCGTTTAGTTATTATGATTAAAAACGAATTGGAAAATTTGGTTTATCCTCGATTGGAGCTTCACTGCAGGGAACATTTTCAATACCTTGGGCCCATATTTTTGGATTTTCTTTCTGATAAATAATCCCGATATCATCAGACTGATTAAGATCGGAATCTTTACGCTCATTCCTCCCGCCCTTGAATTGACAGCAAATCCTGTTCTATTTTTCTTAAAAATTTTTAAAAACTAAAAAAATATATAAATTGAACAAAGAATTAATTCAAAAATTAATCGATTCAGTGTGAAAGCTGTTTTAAATAAAATTCTATTCACTTTTCCATTGTATTAGGTAAAACATTAATTTCACCTATAAAATTTTTCTATTGAAAAAAGAATTTGTTCTAATTTAAAGGGGGCTACAGCACCAAAAAATGGAAATTTTACCTGTGTATTGTTCTAATTTAAAGGGGAAATTAGAACTCATGGTTTTTCGTCCACTGAATTCTTCATTAATTTTTCCTTTTGAATTTCTTGATACAATTATAGTCTTAAATATTGGAGTCCAATCCATCATGATTGGATCTTGTTCTGATTTTATATTTGGACTTTCTTTAGGCTCTTTTGACTGATTTTTTTGAATTTTCTCTAATAAATTGAGCATTTTCGGCTTTTTGCCTTTTTTGCACCTAGTAATTGATGTCTCAACTGTTTTCTGCATAAGGTGGGTCGTTTTATTAATGGTTTTTACTTCAACTGGCTTCATTTTAGATAAATTTACACTTGATTTCGGCTTTTGACGCTTATTTGTTTGTTGCTTCATATATTTATAAAAATCTATTTTTGAAATTTGTATAAATATGGATTCTTTTATAATTTAATTCTGATTTTGATTAATTTATTAGAGAAACACTTTCCCTATTTTCTCTGAAATTAAATATTTACATGAAAAGCTATATCTAATTAAACTCTTCTCTATCATTTACAGGATTTATGAAAAATATCTGAATACTAATAGATAGCTTTGGACTCAATTCTCTCATGTTTATAAATCAATCAAATATCTTTCATTTGTTATGCTCATTACGAGAAAATAACTAAAAATTTTAAAAATCGTACTTGAGGTTTTTCTGTTGATTGGGCTACTTATTGAGATCCCCCCTTTTTGAAATTGATAAGCAAATAATATAAAGCAAATGAACATAATAAGAATATTATACATTCATATTATTTATTCTTCAAGAAAACACTATAGCCAATTGAAAGTTTATGATTTTTGAGTTAGACCTTTCAAATATACATTAAAATTAATTACTTATCAAGAAGTCCCCTGTAGGCCGGCAGGCCACTGCTCGCCTCCATTAATATTTCTCCTCTTACTCGTCAGTCCTCTTATGGCCTTGCATTGCGTTGATCCTTTTCGACTAAGCCTGCACTTATCTGGAATTCATACGTGCCAAAGCTGGCTGCCTTAACAAAATCGAAAATAGACTTTTCTGGTTGTTTGTCGAAACTCTGAGTCCAGAACACAACGCCTGGTATCGCGCTAGGAAATTGTCTGATTGGCCTAGCAGGTGTCATTGGTAGTGCTATACTCCCTTTCCAAGTTCTACCTTCCCGAGAGGTTTCATTGGCAGTGCTATAATCCCCTTTCCAAGTTCTACCTTCCCCAGAGGAAATAGAACAATCTGACATGATTAGGGCTGGTCAGCCAGCATCGCCCTCGCACCAAGTTAGCCAAAAACTGGCCGGGTACACATTATTAAGAGCTTTTTTCCTTCCAAAAGGCTTCGTGCTTGAAGCCTTCTATAGTAATTGAGAAAAAAGGGCTAATTTGCCACAAAGTTTAATTTATGAATTTGATTTTTCCAATATAAAAGTATTTTTCATGTGAAGTTTAAATATTAATATGACCTTTGCTATTTGAATGATATACCTATGAACAATGAATGAAAGCACTCTTGCTGGTTAGCTTTTTCCTATTTACTTTATGAATATAGGATAACGGAAGCCAGCAGTAATGTTTGTATTCTCTATTAGTAGGATTTATAAAAATTGTTTAGGCTAGCTACGTTTTGATTCCATTTGCTCAATCTTACCATATTTTATAAATCAAATCAACACCATTTATCTGTTTATCTTATGTAGTTAACCGTTTCCAAAACCCTCTTCTCCTATTTCACCTTTTTCTCTTCTATCCATATATTCATACGCATAAACTTATTTGAAAATGCCAAAATCTATTCCCTTTTGTATCTTTGTATCAGCAAATCTCTTGCATCGAAAAATCATTTCAATTTAAATAAGGAACCAAAAAAGCCTATTAGTGTGTCTAATTTAGTGTTTCTATAATTAGCAGCCAAACCTTAGCTTAATATATAACAAATTCATTGATGAATCCTTCTCATTATATCTTGCTAATTTTATCAGCATTAATAAATTCTTACCCCTCCTTCATGACGAAAAAAACTATTGGAAAAATCCCTATTTTTTGAGTAAAAAACCCGCCCTCTGTTAGCGAGCAAAAAATTTTTTAATGTAAAAAGCTTTATATATAAATGTCATTTATTATAACGAAATATCAAGTTAGCTCTGTAGAATTTTAAACAACTTGCATTTGCAAGCATAAATTTTACAAGTCAAATCAATTTTAGCGTTCCAATCTTCGCAAATTGGGGTTTTTTAATTTTTTAAAAAAAAATTAACTCCTATACGTTAGTGATCAAAATTTTTTGTTCGCTCACGGAGGGAGGGGGAGTTAGATTATGCTTGGTTGTATTCTTAATTCTAAATTATTGACTAGCCATTAACTCCAGCACTTGACGAATCAAAACTTTGAATTCATCTAAGCTGATTCTCCCATCTCTATTTGTATCAAGTTCTCTTAGAACATCCCTTACGTCACTGTCTGTCGGTGCGTCCATTCCAATATCTCCTGCAACACTGCACATCACAGTTCTCAGCTCAGGCTCGTCAATAAATCCAGATTGGTCTGCATCTACAGCGTCAAAAGCTGCTTTGGCAATGTCGTGCAATTTTCGATCATCTCTCAGGATTGCTTGGATTTCTTGAGGAGTAGCTGATGCCATTAACTATTTATTTACGCCACTTTTCAATACAAACAACGCAAAATGTCTATAGCTAATAGCAATAAATTATAGATTACGACTGAAATATTACAAAGAATATGAGTTTGCAAAGTGATTATGTTTAATGCAGAATTTAATCATCAAAAAATAATAAATAAGAGCTGGATCCTGGTTTAAAAGTTATTAACTCCCCCCCCCCCCTCCGTGAGCGAACAAAAAAATTTTGTTCGCTCACGGAGGGGGGTTAATTTTTTTTTTTAAAAAAAATTTATATATAAATTTTTATAAAAAATATATTTTTTTTCGAAATTTAAAAAAATCCTAATTTGCAAAAATTGGGAAGCAAATATTAATTTAATTTGCAAAATTTATGTTTTAAAACGCAATTTGTTTAAAATTAAACAGAATTAGCTCTAGATTTCATTATACTAATTATCACTTATATATCAAAATTTTTTTTCCATTAAAATTTTTTCTATTAAAAAAATTTTGTTCACTCACGGAGGGTGGGTTTTTTGGTCAAAAAATGGCGATTTTTCTAATGGTTTTGTTCGCTCACGGAGGGGGGGGGGAGTAAGTAATTAATTTATAATTATTGGGTAACAATGATTTATATATCTTAAAAAGTGTTGAATTAAGTTATGATTTCTGAATATCAAATAGCAGAGATAAAATTTTCAAATCATAGAGCTTAAATTCCAAATTAAATATGCGGGTCCTCAATTAGGGATAGAAGTGATAACTGATATAGAAAAAAAATTTCCAGCATGAATAAAACAGGCTTTCCAAGTATTTTTTTGTGATTCATGCTAAAAGTAAGTAAATTTACTCTTCTGTAAATAAAGAGCCAAAATTCATATCAAGTTAATTGTTTTCCCTTAAAATCCAAGCCAAACTCAAAAATTTCCTTTCTCACCTTCTATTTCTTCGCATTTTATTAATCCTTCCTATTGCATAAATTCTAGCATCATAATCAAAGCCATATTATGTTTAAGAAAGAAGTGGTGGTAGATGGCAGAGGACACCTCCTTGGACGTTTAGCTTCTATCGTCGCAAAAGAGCTTCTTGCCGGCCAACATATCACAGTTGTACGTTGCGATGAGATCAACGTCACAGGACACATGGCTTTAAACCGTATCAAGTACATGACCTATCTCCGCAAGAGAATGAATACAAATCCAAAGCGTGGACCTTTCCACTTCTGGTTGCTTTATAATTTTTGATGCTAAAAAATTTAATTATTTTTCTTTGGATTTTTGATAAAAATTAGCATTTTTTGTTGGGAAATTTCCGATAGATATCTGTGAGTCAAAAACTCATAGGAACCCCACTTCAAAGCCCCATCAATGATGCTTCTTAAAGCTGTCAGAGGGATGGTGCCAAGAAAGACCCCTATTGGACAAGCTGCACTTGACAGATTGAAAGCTTTTGACGGAGTTCCTCACCCTTATGACACCAAAAAGAAAATGGTTATCCCAGATGCTTTGAGAGTCTTAAAATTAGGACCTACAAGAAAATATACAGTGCTTGGCGAACTAGCTGCTAAAATCGGATGGAAACACAAAGAACTTATCGATAAACTTGAGAATAAGAGGAAAGAGAGAGCGAAAGCTTGGTACCAGGGTAAGCTTGATAAACAAGAAGCTAAAGTTCAGGCAGCAGACAGAATTAAGGATGGACCTTTGGCTGGAGTTTTGCAAAATTTAGAAGCTCTTGGACATTAAGCTAAGCATTTATCTAAATTCTTAAAATTTGGAATATAATGATTAAAATTCTCTATTTAGTAGCTATATGTATGCACACGAGCTTATATTTCAATTGAACATATCTGCGGAATCATATAAAACTTTATGAGAAAAATAATTATTTAATTAATTTTTATTTTATAAGTGGTATATCCCTTAAATTTGTCTCTATAGCTACCACTTTTTTGTCTCATTTATCAATAACTACGAGAAAACTATTAATAGACTAAAACCCAATCCTTGCCATATTTTCATACCCAATCCCAACACACGTCGCAATTACATTTCTCGGCAAATTCTCCACCAAAGGATTTTCTAGCTCAATTTCTTGATAATCCTCTTCGTCTCCCTCTTCCTCGCTTCCTTCTTCCTCTTCTTTTATATCATCTTCGCCAGGGTTTTCTGTGTCTTGAAGTGTAAAAGTGACTCGAAACATTTTTTTAATCAGTCTTAATACTTCGACGGCAGACTGTGAGAGTCTTCCAAGCCTAAGAGAAGATTTAGAAGTAGATAAAGCCATCAATAAAAGGACGAGACATTGATTAGAAGTATCAACGTAGCCACCATAAAAAATTTCGTCTAATAGCTGATAAACTGCAAGGGTTCCTAAATCTTCAGGGACTTCTGTTTCTAAGTCTTCAATTGTGCTTTCTTCTCCTCTCATGTATTCGCTTGATAGCAAGGCGCCTGTATTTGTTTCAGCAACTAGGACTATTCCTAATAAGGCTGTTTCTGATTTATGGTGGTCTGTGTTTATCCATATATCAGGCAAAAAGCTGTGTAAATGTCCTTTAGCCGCATATGCAGCTCGGTTTCCCATTTGTGCATTAATTTTGCTTGTATAAGCGACACCTCTTACTCTTTTGATTTTTCCTGTATCCACCAAGTTAATATCTGAATTAAACTTTCTGATCGGAGTTGCCTTCAAGTTTACTTTCCCATTATTTCCTCTTGACAAAATTTTTATATCAATCTCTTCAACCCCAAACTTTTTTATTAATGGTATCTGTACATATTGGATTATATCGACCCCAATATCCAGCATTTCATTTGTGACTCCGATTAAATTGATATTTAGCTTATTCTTGCCAAACATAACAAAAGGCAAAATTCCTTCAATAAAATAGCCAAGACCTCTTTCGGTTCCACAGTCATGCTCAATCAGGTCTAAAGTGGGATTATTTGTGATTATTCCTGGTGTAAAGCGAAGCCGTGTACCTGTTTCGTTGACATCAATGATGCTGCCATTCATTAGTTTTGCGATAAGCTCGAGATATTTTACTTCATAGTCAGCAAGCCCAGGGTATTCACTGTCAGAACGAATTTCTGAGATTATTATTGGCGTTCCTGCAAGGATTGAGCAGATTATTCGGTATCTGAAAAGTGAACTCCCTTTAAACTCCATAAGATTATTTACATATTTTTTGTGAAATTAGGAATAATTAAGTAAATCCTTAACTCCTCTGCTGTCGTGGATTTTTGAATAATTATTTTTTTTTTCATTGAATTGGAGATGATGGATTATCAAAATAAATTAAAATTAGTAATAAATAATAATTTTTTTTTATGAAATTATAATTAAAATAGTATATAGATTTTACTGACAGCTTATGGTCTTCATGAAGATTTTTCAGAGAAGACTGATGAAAGGGATTGCGTTTTTTTAAAGGTTTTGACTTGGATTCACTTTGTGAGGCGTCAAATGAGATTGGGTTAAATGTGCTTGAATAAGCATTGTTTGAAAACTGGGTCCGCTTTTTACCTATAGGCTTTTTATCAAAATCCTGAGGCAATTTTGAAAGAAATAAAATGGTGATGTTGATGGAAATACTCCGAGCATTTTATAGGCGGAGGCTCTGAACTAGGGAGCTGATCCCTTGAACAGGTGGTTCAGGTTGAAATCCAAAATGGCGACATATTTGAGCCAAGGTGGGTAACGGCTAGTGGGCTTACCCGTTTTACGGCCAGCACAAATTTTTAATTTTAATTAATTTGAGGCAAGTTTTCTCTGTTTATGTTAAAATTGTATGAATAAACAAATTTTTTATTTTGCTTCTGAGGAGAGCTTGTAAATGGCCTGTCTAAAGAGTGGTCAATGTCTGAAATAAGGAAATTTGGATAAGTTACTAGATGGGTGGCATGTTTAGGCTTCTGTGGCAAATCTTCGCTTTGGAAATACTTTGCAGGTTCTGTAGTAAATATTGTATCTCTGCTCATTTTTTATATATTTGTGGTCCATTTTATATTGTAAATTCTCAAAACCGAATAAAAAATTTTTTATTTTCATGTAGATTAGTGAATAAAATCTCCTAACTCTCTCCCGATTTAATAGCAAAAACTCTTGTAATATTTTTATTAAAAATTATATAAAATATTTTTTCTGAAAATAACTTATAAGTAATAAATTAGCTTTAATACAACCCTAGGCCCTCATGACAAGCATCTTTCTATATTTGTTTTACAAATTATATATAAAATAATCCACTAAATTTCCTATTAATTTTAATTTCAATCTTATTCTACTAAAGTTTATATTATTATGAATTGCAGCACGTGCCTTTTTTAATGCTTTTCCCATCCTTTATTTTTGTCGCCCCTCCAACCCCTTTCATCGGTTCAGTCGTGCTAACTTGGTTTAGCATACTTCTCGTTAATGTTTCGAATGCAAGCCTAACATTTTGGCTGTTCTTAGCAGACGTTTCTATATAGCTCATTGACAGTCTGTCAGCCAATTCTTGGGCTTCTGCTAATTTTACTGTTCTCTGTGACGCTAAATCTAGTTTATTTCCTACTAATAGTTTAGGCGTTGACGATTGTAGATGATTCAGGGTTTCGTTGTACCAATTCTTGATATTTTGGAAACTCGCCTGGTTCGTTATATCATACATCAAAATAACTCCTTGAGCGCCTCTGTAATAAGACGCAACGATATTTTTAAATCGGTCTTGTCCTGCGGTGTCCCAAAGCTGAAGCTTGATTACCTTTCCTTGTAGCTCCATGGTTGAGATTTTAAAGTCTACTCCAATTGTAGTTTGGAACTCAGGGTTGTAGGTATCGTCAACATATCGTAAGAGCACTGAAGTTTTCCCGACAGAGCTATCACCTATCAAAAGCACTTTCATGAGATAGTCATAGTCCTGTTCCATCTTATTGAATTATTATCATTAATCTGCTGGTCAGCCTTATCATTTCTTTTCTCTTGATTATTACTCAATGTTTTCTTATTTACTCTACCTTAATGAAATTTTTTACACCCCCTTACTTAGTGAGCACAAAAATCTTGCTCGATAAGCCAAAAGGCTAATTTTCTGTTTTTTAAAAATAAATTATATTAAAAAGTTCTATAATTAAGATTATAAAGAAACCAAATTTGTGTATTTTGAAATGAAAGATCAAATTTAATTTATAAATTGCAAGCTATTTGGGTATTTAATGAATTAATAAGGCTCTTATTATTACAATCATTAATTTTATATCAAACTATTATTTTCTGAAAAAATGTTTGCTCGATAAACAAGATTGGTTAATTTTCCTAAGATAGAGATTTTCTCATGGCTTTGCTCGTTAATTGAGGGGAGAGTTAAAAATTAATATAGCATTTTAAATTTTTAAATTTATAAATTTATCTATTTAGAGGACTAATTTTGTTTTTTTTATAGTAATTTAATTATACTCACCTCTTTAAAATATAACAGCTATATACAAATTTTTGATTTTAGCAGCATTTTATTGGGTATATAAAGCTATTTGCACATAAATTATTATTTTTACTAATAAATATTAAAATTAGCTCGGTTTAAAAGGGAAAACCATTAAAAATGAAAATCTGCTAATATTAATTTCAATTTAAAGGGGGGGTTAGTATAAATGAAAATTTACTTTATCCTGCTCTTTTACTGACTAATGGTGCACACAGCCGAGAAACCGTGAGCTTTGGCAGGCTCCAAAAATCTCTTGCGTGTCCGTACCACAGTGTCCCCGAGGTTGTATATCTCTAAAAAATGCAACTCATAAATAAGGATTTTAATAAAAATAAACAATAAAAAAATTATTTTCAAAGCGAAAATAGAGGAATTTAAAGGTAAAATAACAGTTAGCTATATTCTCTATCTTTTATCAAACACTCTTTCCATATCTTATAATGCGAAGTTTGCTTCCACATATGATAAAATTGGGTTACTTCCTGATAAGATTTGGAAAACTTCAGAAGCTTCTCAATCACTTTAAACTCTTTTCCAAAGCTGCAAAGGCCACATTCAAAAACAGCGACTTGTTGAGGACTCCAGTTTTCTATTTATGCTTTACCAAAAGAAAATTCTTGTCTTAAAGGTGATAATAAAAATGCAAGAGGATCCATTTGAAGCACATTCCGAGGACGCTTCCCAGGCCGATAAGACGCAGCCACAACAGGTTCTGACTTCTTGGAAACGTAAGGGTCGCCATAATACATCATTGTAATTGATGCCAAGTAGTTCTCGAACGCCTGCAAACACTTCCCCGCTAGGACTTTGGTTTTCTTCATTCCCACTGTGTTTTTCTCTTGGGAATAAAAATCAGGAGTCTGGGATGCAAGCCATCTTCGAGAGGCCTTCCGGAAGATTAATGGAGAAATCGTTTTAAAAGTAGGCGGATTTCAATCTCCGGGGTCACTATATCAAATTTACCTGCTTGAATCGCCTTCGTCATCACAACTGCTCCAGTCTATGAAATCAAGAAGGTCGCGGTTTTCTTCTGTCTCTTCTTTCTTTTGGGAATCTCCGTTTTCTAAGATTTTCTCCTCGATTTGGGTTGAAGTCATGATATATCAGGGAATTTTTTATATATGTAAATGGAAGGAAAAGAATGATAGTCGATTCTTAATAAAATAGAATTTTGCCTCGTTGATTTGTTTTGAGCATTCTGAATACTTATAGGAAGAATGATAATAATTTTGATCTGAAAATTGATAATCATTTTTAAAAAGCTTGTTTGAGAGCTGAGGTATGCAATATTCTGAGAAGAAAAAAAAATTATCTGAGAGAGCTAGAGTTGAATATTTAACCAACTCTTGTTAAAGATAATGATTATAAAAGCATTTTAAATAATAAATAAAATATTTCGAGCTTTTGACAGTGAATTTTAGGATAATAATAGCTTTCAGAGAAGAAGAGATGCTAAATGAGAGCAATAAAATAAGAAACTCAGGTATCAGCAATTTTCAGAAGATTTATACAAGCAAATAAATTTGGGAAAGAATCAGATTAAGCTGTAAAGGATCAAACTTCTTTTGAACAGTATTGGCACTTAAAAATGATTAGCAAAATTGACGAAATGCTTAAATAGTTGATTTTCAGCTTATCAATAAATACTATCCTAAATAAAGCCCAAATATTCGGCCATAGAAATAAGCTTAAAGTATAAAGACTGATTATAAAATATATACTCAGATATACTATAAAATATTTCTTAATGATATTAGGCTTTATTGGGAAGAAATGATCTATTTTTAGATTTTATGGGTAAATTACTTGGATTTATTGTTTCTAATAAATTACTATCTGCTTTGCTATTTGCAAATTTTGATGCTCAAATCAAAAATTATTTTCCCTTTAAATAGCATAAATAGAGAAATTTATTAATAATTTTCGAAATAATTAATTTACTTTTCTTAATAAACTATCTTTTATAAAATAAAGCATGACAATAAAAGTAAGTAAATTAAAGTGACTTAGTGGAACCGCATTTATTTTAATAAAATTAAATGAGACGGTATACTGAGATATACAAATTGTGAATCCCGCCCAGACGTAAAAAATTATTAATGTATGGTATCAAAATTCCACATGTGGATCTATTCAAGTATGGAAATTCTGTATGCAGAAAAAATTTCCTCGAAACAGAGTGATAGATTTAATTTATTCTCAATTATAATTCTTTCCATCAATAGATATTATCCAATTATATATTCATTTGATTAGTTCTAATAATTTATACTTCTTTCTGTAGTATTCATTATCTTAATTTTATACAAATAATTCATCTCTGATATAATATATATTAATCATTGTAAGTTTTATTTTTTTATATGACTCAAGTCAGTATAAATGAACAATCCTAGAAGTCATTCTCGTTCAGGATCTCGAAACAACGAGCTCGGCCATAGTATGAAATCAAAATCCCAGCCCAATAAGGTTACTTTTGAATGCTCCGGCACTTCGTTTACTGTTGATTCCCATTACCAATTCATCAAACAAATTGGTCATGGAGCCTATGGTGTTGTCATAAGTGCCTTAGACCGTCGAACCAACACCAAAGTCGCAATTAAAAAAATCCCCAAAGCCTTCGAAGACCTAATTGACGCTAAACGAATCCTCCGAGAAATCAAGCTGCTCAGCTTTTTTGATCATGAGAACATTATTTCTCTACTCGACGTTCAAAGACCTCCAGCACGAACTGGTATATATAAAAATTTCTATAAGAATTTTTCTCATTATAAACTATTTCTTATATGAAAAAGTACTGCAAAATTTTATGTTTGCCCATCACGAACTGGCTATGACGATATTTATATTATTACAGATTTGATGGAAACCGACCTTCACCGTGTGATTTACTCAATGCAAGAACTCACTGATGAGCACATTCAATATTTCATGTACCAAGTATTAAGAGGCCTACTTTATATGCATTCTGGCGACGTCATTCACAGAGATCTGAAGCCCAGCAACTTATTATTGAATAAAAATTGTGATTTAAAGATATGTGATTTAGGCCTCGCAAGAGGCTATGATAATGAAAGAGACGATAATCTGACTGAATATGTCGTCACAAGGTGGTATCGTGCTCCAGAAGTTATTTTAAATGCAAGTCATTATACGAAAGCGCTTGATATATGAAGTGTTGGCTGTGTCTTTGCAGAACTGCTAGGAAGGTCGCCGCTGTTCCCTGGAGAAGATTACTTGGACCAAGTCCAAAGAATTATAGCTGTCTTAGGAATTCCTAGCCAAGAAGATATGGCATTTATAGGCAATGAGTCTGCAAAGAGGTTCATTAAAGGGCTACCAAAGAGGCAAAGAGTGCCATGGTCGACGCTATATGCAAAGGCAAATCCTATCGCATTGGATTTGCTTAACAAAATGCTCGTTTTTAACCCGAATAAAAGATTTACAGTCGAAGAATGCCTTGCGCATCCTTATTTTGAAGGTCTTCATAATGCTGAAGAGGAGCCAACAGCCCCGTCTCCATTTGACTGGTCGTTTGATGATTTTACTCCAACTAAGCCTTTATTGCAAAGTATGGTGTATGAGGAGTCTTTGAAGTTTCATCCTCTGTAGTTTTACAGGCTCTATATATAACTAAAGATTATTTTTTAATATTCCAGAAATTATCAATTTTATTTCAATTAAAATTTATATAAAAAATGACTTAAATAGGAAAAAAAAGAAATATTAGTTTCCAAAATATGAAAAAAAGGACAAGTTCAGATTTAAGAATTATTCCCAAACTGCATTATAAAGAAGATGAAAGCATTGCGAACTTGGTTTTTACTAGGTCATCAATGGCTGATTTTTCGAAAAATCAGCTACGATCTCCTCAACATATAAAATCAACACATATTAGTCCTAAAAGTATAAACCCAGATGAGATTAAAGAACTAATTAAACTAGACAAGGATAAAAATGCTCCTAAATTATCGTTTGGCTTACCTACAAGAGATGTCTCACATTTAAAAGACAAACTGAAATTTCCACCCCTAGATATACTTTTTTTATTGATATTTTTTTTTATTTAATTATTTATAAAATGTGAGCTATTTATATTTAAAAATATATGAAAATAATTCAAAATGTGCTGCCAGTTGAAATTGAGCATTTAGAAAAGGTTATAAAAAGCAGCGACCAATATGGCATTTCTAATTCGGTAAGCCCACAAGGACTTTTAAGTCCTCTTCAATGCCGAAGAGAGCCTTGTGTAGAAAGAACACTGCTTACTCATCAACAAGGAAAAGGAGGTGTAAAAAGTGAGCATGACTCAATAGAAATTGAAAGATATAATCTAGGAAACCCAACTGGAAGACAAGATATAGAAAATTTAAGAAAATGGCTACAGTGGATGAAGGAGGGTGCATGCGCTTTCCTTGACTTTTTGGTAGTGAGACATTTTCTTTGCGAATTGGGTCGAAGTTTTTTCCTCATCATCAGACATTTTGATCGAAATTTGATGGTTTTTCTAGTAAATGGCTCACTAGCAAAAAAAGTCCCAATCAAATAGCATTGAGCCGATGAAGGAGACTTATGTGCCTGATTTTGATTTTGAATTACTTGAAAATTCTGATAGTAAAACTGTAAAAAACACCAAATTGATTTATACCATGTGCTTTCGGGAAATTGCTAGACAAGTCTCAGTCCAGTGTATAGAAAGAGGGGAAACGTTACAAGAAATTTTTGAAATTTTTTCAAAAATTAATGACAGAAAAACCAAAAAATTAAAAAAAATAATAAATGAGGCGCAGCAGAATTTTAGCTGGAAAAGAGAAGAAATGAAAAATAATTATGAAAATATTATCAATAGAGATGAAAAAAAGATTGAAGAATTGCAAAAGCTGGTCGAAAAAAAGGCAAATTCAAAGAGAATGGTCAAAGAAAAAGCTGATTTTTATTTAAAACAATGAGAATTAGCAATGGAAAAGCTGAAGGAGGCTGAGGATTTTAGAAGAATTTATAGTAATTATTATCGAACTCTATATATACATAAAATGGCGTATGGCGACCTCCCGTCCTCCCAGTGACGGTAACCCGTGTATATCCAGGCATGGTTTTCGGAAGAAGCGACTTAGCCCAGCAATATCTGGACCCTGATGGTGACCAGGGAAGAACACAGACCCGTCTGATCGTGGCCAGATCCTAGGGCAGTTAGCAGCATCTCCTTTTTCCAGCAGCGCCCAAGCCAGTGGGTGCCCGACATGGAGCAGGGCGACTTACCTGCTCAAGCTGCTACTGTGGTCTGCCCCGAATCGCGGAAGCGATTGAGGATTTTATCAAGCGAATAAGCTGGTAAAAGGGGAGGCAGATTAGACGACTTAAAGGCGGTCTCTCCAGTTAAAAGGGTCCTTAAATGGACGATCTGGCCAACCGGAGACAAGACTGGCGTAACTCGGGGCGAAAGGCTGAGTTGGAAATGGTGATGCTCGGCAACGGTCGGCTGACGACCCAATAGGGCAATCACTACCGAGAAACCAGGGGTTTCGGCCTTGGCTCAGAGAACCAGTGATGGAAGTCCATCCTTTTCGCTCGTGCCAGCACGGCTCCTCACGGAGCGCGGAGGAATGTCACGCATGGAAGAAGGGACCTTAAATACATATCGTTAATTTATTAATTTATTATCGAACTCTGACTCCTAAAGCCATGAAAAAGAGCATAAGAAGGCAAAGGCTAAAAGAAAACATTAAAAAAAAATTTGAGAGCTCACAAGGAGAGTCAAAAGTCCCTGAAAACCAAGGAGCATTCAGCCAAGAAGTAAGCGTTCTATCAAATATATATGGATCTGAGCAGCTTTCTCCACAAAAGTCACTAATTGATTTAGAAGATGTCAAAGAAGAACCTCTATTAAAGCTTCAGGAAGAAGACTCAGAACATGAGGAAATAGAATGCGAAAAATGCACTCAGACAGAAGAGCCAGAAAATAATGAAGAAAATAAATGAATTGAAATAGAAATACAAACTGAAGAAATTAAGGAGGAAAATAAAGGGAATATTGAGGAAAAAGAAACACAGACTGATTATATAGAAATTGAAAACGAAGAAGAAAATGTGCAGGAAGCACAGATATCAATTATGGAGATTGAGGAAAAGGAGGAAGAGCCCAATACTGAAAAAGAAGAGTCGGAAAGCCTCCCAAGCAGAGTTGATACTATTGATTTTTCATTAAAAGAAGATTCAAAAATAGAAGAGCTGGAAGAAAAACAGAGTGAAGAACCAATAATGATTGAAGATAAATCTGTTTTAGAAACTAAAAATGAAAAAGAAAAGCCAATAAGGCTTACCCAGCCTAACAGACGAGAAATTAAAATCCCAAAAAACCAGAAGCCAAAAGAGAAAAAATCCTTATCAACTCAGCCTTCAGAAATACAATCCCCAATGCTAGAAAAAATAGTCCCAGATTCACAATTAATCCCTGAAAAGTCAAGAAGAATTATTGCATTAGACAAATTGATAGCTGAGAAAAAAGAAGCCGTAGAAGCTATTAATTTGCAAATAAAAAATAAAACCAAGTTGCTAGAAAAAATAAATGCAGAAATCGAAAATAAAGAAAAAAATGAAAATCAAGCAAAAATGACAGATAGACCACAGCGGCAGGCAACTGAAAAACAGAAATATTCAATTGAGGAGCCAAGTAAAATTCTTAAACTTAGACTTAATTACACTATGTCTTCGTCTCCTCCTTGCCTTGTCCGCCCAATGCTGAATGGGAAGGCTGTGGACTTCTAAGGTATGCTGCTTGGGTTGAACTAAGATTGTCTACACAATAATCCCAGAAAATAGAATTTCTGGCCAACTATTGGGAAAAGTCTGGAGCGTAATTCACAGTTTCACACAGAGACGTTGCCCGAATGGTCTAGGCATTGCTTATTTACGCTGGTGGCCATTCCTTTTCCAACTCTGAACCCGGATTTTTCCTTGAGGTAAAATCCAATCCTGAAAGCGGACTTGGGCTAGGCTTATAGAATTGCTTGCCTAGCATTGATGTCGATTTCTGGGTTAGCAAAGTCTTGACAGATATAAATAAAATGTACTCGAGGCTGCAATCCCCAGCCGAGACGTCATTTTATTTATATGCCAAGTAAAAGAGCATTAACAATGAGAGATGAAAGGAAGGTCCAAGACAGTGTCAAACCATTAAAGGAGCCAGATCCAATTCCGCCTTCTTTGAAATCAGCATCTCCTGAGGATTATAGATTTTTACCTTAAAATAGCCCACAAAAATAGCCTAATAATAGGCTATTTAAGATAAGTCACTATATATAATTGAGCCTGAATTAAAAATTTTGGTTCATGAAGGCGCGGATATTCCATCTTGGAAAGCTGGGTATTCTGTTGGCTATGAAAAAGGGAGACATGAGGGATTTTTAGAAGGCGAAAAGTTAGGAATTGAAGAAGGGATGTCTGCTAATTACCTTAATACCTCTTTTGCCAAAAAAATTGATAATAAATCTGACACTGGTGAAGAAGATTTCTGGGAAGACAGTAAAGTAGAAAGCAACTCAGGGGTGGTCAGCAAGCAAGAAAGCTGTATTTTAGATGGAGAAAGCGACATTGAAGGGCCTCTATCCGAAAAAAGAGAAAGCATTGATGGACTTTTGACTGGAAAAAGAGAAAATTATGATAATCTTGATGGACCTTTGACAGATAAAAGAGGTAATATTGATAAAGAACCGTTACTCCCCTTTAAAGCAGGTAAAACCAATGAAAAAAGCCCTATTTTGGGAAAATGAAGATTAAGGAAATTTTAACTTATAATTTTTTAAAATAAAATATCTTATAGATAATTAATACAATTATAATGGATCTCCAGCTAATCAGACAGCTTGCTATCTTAAACATAAATTTTATATTTTTCTTTGAAATAACGATTTTAAACCATATATTTTTTATATAAAAACAAGAATAAGCAGAAAAATCTTGCTTGCCCAAATAAAAAGAGCTAGAGACTAATATAAGTCTTGAAGAAAAGATTATAACTGCCCAAACCACTAGAGTAAAAACACGCAGTGGCTCTATCTCTGAAAATGAAGAAGAAGTCAAATATAAATTACCCCGAGATTTCAGTCCAAAAAAGCACGTTAAATCAAAAACAAAATTCAAAGAGTTCCATTTTTCAAAAAAATTATGGCAGCAATCAAAAAAGCCACATCCAGCGATAAATTTGCTTGAAAGATTTTTAGGGAAAAAAATAGATTGGATAAAGAAAAAAGCGACAATGAGCAAAAGAATGGTAAATCGTCTGACCATTGCAATTTGTACAACATGTGCTAACAAGTTTAAAGTAGGAGAAACTGTGGAAAGTTTAATATGCTTGACCTATGACGATTTTATCCAGAGATATGGGCTTAAGCAGGTTGCTGAAAAAAAAATGCTTGAGTTTATTGCTTCTTTATTTAGCTATTATTCAGAGAGTAAAAGGGCGATGATGTTTTTAAGATTTATTTAATAAAAAATAAATAATATATTTTTATTATAGGATTAATAAAAATGAACAATTAAAGAAATTATTATATTAATGCAAGTGAAAAAATAGGTGCTAAAACTTATTCAAAGCTCAGCTTTGAATTTTATGTACAAGCTCTTGATTTTATGCTTACGTCTAACGTAGGAGTTGTTATTGGGCTTGATGATACTGATGATAAAATTTTATTACCAACAGTCAGAGGGATAGAATTTATTAATAATCGCACTGAAAATAGGCTAGCTAAAGATGCTATGGCAAGACTCTGCATAAAGCTAGAAAAAATGTCAGTGCCTGATCCAAATAAAATTAATGTCAGCTTGATTGATATGGACAAAATGCTGGATTTAATTATAGAAACATATGAAGACTATCTATATAGAATAGATCAAGGACTTTACATCCTATCTCAAGCCATTAAATATGGTGAAGATAAAGACCATTTGCTTAAGAGCGAGTTTCAAATGCTAGTTAGAAATATTTCCCCTAATAAAGCTATATTAAAAAAAGATGAATTTTTAGATGAAGGAATAGAAGATATCCCTATTTGTAATAATAGAATTGATAGGCATGATTTTATTATATAAAAATTAATAATTATTGAAAAATAGGTATATTTGTTTTGATATCCAGTTTATTTATAATAAATGCTTAGAAAGAAACTTGTTCAGCATTGACGATATAAAAATGTTTTATAGGTTTAATAGTAATTTAACGCATGAACAAGTCAGGATGAAAATTGAAGAAACAAAAGAAAAAATCGAAAGGTCTTTGCAGAATTTAGCTGATGATGTAGACAGAAAAATAGTTACATTTGATAAAGCTACGTGGAGCGAGAAATTAAATGCATGTGAAAGAAATTACTTGCAAAGAGATCCTAATGAAACTTTATTAGCATGGAGCATTTATGAAATAGAGCTGAAAAAATTAGAAGAGATATATAAAAAGGTTTAAGTGACTATATATAAGAAAGCTGGATCCATGTATATGATACGCGCAATTTTTAAAGTGTTCATTTCATCGAGGTAAATTTGTTCGAAAATTTTTAAAATAGTGTGACATTTGGTGAAATTTAATGGATTTTCGGTCACATGTTCAAAAAATTTCAACCAATTTTCGACTCAATCTACTTACACTATCAAAAGTGCACGATCATTAGACCTGCACCCAAGAAAGCTATCAAGTAATTAATTAATGAATAAAAGCTTGGTTTTGGAATTTTTTAATTAAAATATAAGGAACTTATTTTTGGCCATTTTTTGCAGCACTCTGTAAGCATATTGGATTAGGACATCTACTTTTTCTATATAAATCATAACAAAACCACAGCCCACAGTTTTTACAAGAAATAGTTGGAATATTTATCTTTTTCAGTATGCTTGATTTTCGCTTCAAAAAATTCATAAACTCATTAAAACTAAACAACCCAAAAACTTCAAAATTTTTTATTTCTTCGCTGCATCGTCTACACGTCACCATTGTATCAAATCCTTCGCAAGTCTCAATCTCTTCTTTTAAGTACTTAACTAAGCAATCTTTACAATAAGAATGATCACAGCTAAGCCTAAATTCCTTTGAAACTGGATAAAAATTCATATCTATTGAGCATTGAAATTTATTTTCATCCTCATTTGTGTGTATTTCCATATCCCCTTGGTCTTTTAAAGGTAAATTTTCAGGGATAATTTCGCTGCAAAAATAGCAATTCACTTGGCCATTATCAAAATAATGAGTTTTACTATGATTAAAGCATTCTTGGCATATATAATGTCCGCATTTTGTGTTAATAATAAGTGTAGACTTGCATATGCTGCAATAGTCGATTATTTTTGGTGGAGGGTCAAAATTCTTGCTAGAAAGAAGTACTCCTATAAAAGAAAAAATTTCTAAAAACAATGCTGTTAATGCTCAAGAAAGCCCTGAAGATAAATACATAAACACCGTAATCGCCCACCAGGTTAGGAATAATTTTCGATTTTTTTGTGAAATTTTCATTTAAAAATATTTTAATAAATAATTTATGAATTATCTAGACTCTGACAATGCTCTTGAAAATGACCCAGTTCTTGTCAGTTTCGGCCTTGGTGATGTATCTCTATTGGAATTTGTAGGTGTTGATCTTCCGCTCATAGAGGCGAATTTTTGAAAGTCTTCGTAAGATGTATTTGTGCTCAGCCCATCCATTGTTCTCTCTCCCCCCCCCCCCATGAGTGAACAAAAAATTTTTGTTCACTCACGGACGGGGGTTTAATTTTTTTTTTTTTAAAAAAATTTATATATAAATTTTTTTATAAATTTTTTTTTTTCGAAATTTAAAAAAATCTCACTTCGATAAAAATTGGAAAGCAAATATTAATTTAATTTGTAAAATTTATGTTTTAAAACGCAATTTGTTTAAAATTAAACAGAATTAGCTCGAGACTTCATTATAATAATTATCACTTATATATCAAAATTTTGTTTGTTCACTCACGGAGGGCGGGTTTTTGTGCAAAAAATAGAGATTTTTCTAATGGTTTTGTTCACTCACGAAGGGGGGAGTTTAGAAATCAAAGTTTTGGGCCTTGGAGTTCTAAGTTTTTCGTTTTCTTTTTTCAAGCTTTCTTGCCGTTTAATTGCATGTGACAGCTCTTGTTGGGTTTCTCCATATTTTGACATGATAGAGTCTTTTTCGAGACCCCATTTAGCTCTTTCTTTTTCATGCTGTATGAATTGTTGGGCTTTTTGATTTTCTAGTTCTTTGCATTTCTTTTCGAGTTCTTTCGCTTTTTGTTTCCAATCTTCTTTTTCTTTTGCAATTTTTTCCAATGCTCCGTTAATTGAATTTTCTTTCATAAATCGTTCTTGGTCCATGTCTTGTTTAAGTTTTTTAATTGTATCTTGCGATTGCTGGAGTTTTCTTTCAAAGGAAACTACAGTGCATGACCTTTCCCGTTTTTCGTTTTCAAGCTCTTCTATCATTTCTTGTAGTTTTCTTTCGCTTTCTCTGTTTTTGTCTCTCATATCTTTAATAGTCTGCTCATACCGATTTTGTAGCTCTATCCCATTTTTAATGATTAATTTATTAATATTTTTCTATAAGCATTAACTCTCCCCATATGTGAGCATAAGACCATTTTTTTTTTAAAAAAACAATCACATAAAATTAATATAGAAATACCCCCTAAAAAATTTTTTTTTATAGGAGGGAAATAAGTGATATTCAATATACTATAAAACACAGCTTGTGAGCTATATTTTGACTCCATTGTGGAAAGCAAATTAGTAGTGCTGCTTTCTAATTTTTCTCTTTCCGCTGCACTTTTCTTCTTCAATTCGTCTACAATCAAATCGAATTTATCTTGTGCAGCAGCCAACTCTTTTCTTGCATGATCCCTTTGCTGTAGCAAAAAGTTGAATTTATTTTCCCACAAGCTTTTGTCACGGTCATATGCAGTTTGTCTTGCTTGGAGCTCGCGGTCTAGTTTAGAAATTTGCATTCTTAAGGACTCCACCTCTGGATTTGTAGCTTGGAATACAGGAGACACCTTTTCTGGGCTTTGAGAATGCGCTTTTACAGTCATAAGGGAGTCTTGATAGTATTTTTCAATTTCTGCTCGCTTTCTGTCTGAATGCTGTAGTTTTTCTTCTAAAACCGCAATTTCTTTTTCATAAAGCGCAATTTGTTTAGTGCTGCTTGAAGAAAGCTGTTTAAACGCTCTTTTCTTCTCGTCGAATTTTTTTTGTAAATTTTCATTATCCTTAGAAAGCCTCTGAGTGGTTGACTGAATAAGAGAATTTGTTTCTTCTTTTAGATTTTCTATGTTTTCTTTATGCTGCTTTTCAGATTCTTGAAGAGACTCTTCAAGCTCTGAAATTTTGCTGTGAAGTAAACTTATTTCGTTGTTAGCTAGGGCAAGTTCTCGCTTAGATTTTGAGGACTGTTTTGAAGATTAGTTTTGGATACATTATAATGGAGGTGGAGAGCAAAGTCGACCAATTAACACCTGTAGCTGGGATGTCGGATTAGGCAGATCGCAGCTCAACAGATTAAGGTTTTACTTTTGGGGATATGGATGCTGGTGTCGGAAATGGAAAGCCTAGTAGAATCCTTAGGACTAATCCGATAATTTCCTAGTGCGATACTGGAGTTACGCCCTGGGCAACGAGTTCCATTTTGGTCAACATCTTGGCCAGAAAATTCGTTTTTTCGCGGTGACCAGCCCCACTACACTCCAGCTATAAGCCTGTTTATTGAGAGCATAGCTGATAGGCAGATAAACACTCATTCGAGGTATCACAGGTAGCTTTTCTATAATCCTAACTTTAATACAAAGATTCGTTTTGAAGGGCTTCAAATTTCTCCTTAAGAGTCGAAATTTGTTCTATCAATTCTTTTTTTTCTTTATTATATTTTTCATATAAATCGTCGAAATCTTTAGATTTCGACTCATAAAGATTTTCATATTTATCTTTTTCATTTCTGAATGCAAGAAGTTCTCTTTCCTTTTCAGAATTTTCAGCTGCAATTTTGTCGATTTTTTCTTGTAAAATTGCTTTTTGCTTGTTAAAACTGTCTAAATTAGTTTCTAACGACGAGCTATGAGCAGAATGGCTATCACTTAGTTGTTGCTTCAAATTTGCGGCATATTTTTCCAAGCTTTCATATTTCTGAGCATCAAGCTCAATTCTTTCATTTAATTTCATGATTTCAGCATTATAAGAAATCTCAAACTCTTTAAATTCTTCTTGAAAAGCATCAATTTCTTCATCACGGATCGCAATTTCATGCTCTATTCTTTTCTCACAGTCTTCAGTAATTTCTTCAATTTGCCTTGCCGCTTTAGATTTTTCTTGCTGAATTCTTTGCTCTAGCCTATTTTTTTCTTGGTCATAAAAAGTTTTTAATTGAAGTAGAGCGTATTCATTTTGTGACTTAATTTCGTCAATTTCGTCTGTATGTGTTTTTCTTAATTCTTCTATTTCTCTTTCATAATCAATTAAACTTGCTCCACTGCGCGGTTCCTCAATAGTAATTTTTGCTGACAATTCTTTTTGCAGCCTATTTTTTTCTGAAATTGCTTCTTCAAGCTGCTCATTTAGTTGCTTTTCTTTGTGCAGCCATTCATTTTTTTCCATTTTCATTTTGGTTTCTAGCCCACTTTTGGTATCTAATAAATCTTCAATTCTTGATAATAATTTTGATTTTTGGACTTCATAGTCTTTCTGGATCCGGGATATTTCTTCAGATTGTTCTGCCCTTATTTTCTGTATGCTTGCTTCTGAATCTACTTGTGGGCCTTTTAGAGTTTCTAATGCAGATATCATGACTTCATGATGCCTATGGGATTCCTCGATTTTTAATTTATATTCTTCTATTTCCTGCTCTAAAAATTCAATTTTCTGCACTAAAATGGCGTTATCCTGAGCCCACTGGGTCATATCATTTCTTTGTGAGTCTTCAAAAGCTTTTAATTTTTTTTCTGATTCGTCAAGTCTTGCTCGAAGCTTCATAATAGTATCATTGCTTTCTTTTTTTATATTTTCGATCAGCTTTATATAAGAGTCTTCTTTATTTTTCATTTCTTTTGTGAGGGCTTCAAGCTTGGGTTGGAGATCTGAATTTTGTTTTTGCCTCAAACTGTCGTCTTGTAGCTTAAATTGGAGTTCTTCAATTATTCCTTCCTTTACTTCGATTTCTGACTCTAATTCAACGACTTCTTTGGTTTTTTCGTCGAGTTTTTCTTGCAGAGCGTTACTTTGTGCCTCATATTTAGACTGCAAAGACTTAATAGCTTGCAAATGGTCGTTTCTAGTTTCCTTAAATTTTTCAGATGAGCTTTTGTCTTTTTGTTTATAATCCTCTACAGCATTTTCTAAAAATTTTATTTTTTGTTCAAAAATGGCTTTTTCTTCTTCGTATTCTGATTCTTTTCTTTCGAACACATAAAACTGGCGTGGTGAACCGACTTGCTCTTTTAAAATTAGCCATAAAAGAGTCTGGGGACCTTGTGAAAGAAAGAGCAGTGTGCAGTAAGAGAGTGTCCAGCCGGTTTTAATGGTCTAATGAAGCGCAATGTCAGACTGAAAACTACAGACTCACATCTAAGGATAGGCTTTGCCTCGAGGGGAAGATGGAACTTGGAAGCTGGAATGGGATAGCCTAGCAATGCCAGAGGATGTTCGCTTGGCCAATCGGGCAATTTCCTAGTGCGATGCCAGGAGTTTAGTCCTGGATTACAAGTTTCATCAGGCTGAACAGAAAATTCACTTTTTGAAATTTCCGAAAGGGTAACCCGTTGACGTACGGCACAGTGGTCAAGCATCTTTATCTCCGGGTTACAAGTTCAAGCCCTCATTCGAAAGAAGTAGCACATGCCTTTAGGTCTTGGAATCGTGCTGGCAAACAAGAGAATGGAGCGAAGCAAGTGGCATGAAAAGCCGGCATGACTAGCTACTCTATAATAATTTTAAGTTAACATTCTTTTCTTTCATGCTCCTTATCATGCTCTCTTAATAAATCACTGATTTCTGCAATTTTTGCTTTTGTTTTTTCTTCTTCTTTTTGTGTGACTGACCTTAAATTCGACCGTAATTCTTTTAGCTCATTTTCCATTCTTTCTTTTTCATAAATTAATCCATAAACTTGTTCTCTTAAACTTTTTTCTTTGACTAAAAGTTCTGATTTTTCTGTTAATAATACACAAGTGGCTTTTTGGGATTCTGATTTTTCATTAATAAGCTGATCTTTAACGCTTCTGAGGTCGTTTTCTAAATTTGTGATTTTTTCTGTGGATACTGTTTGCTGTATTTCCATAGAGTTTGTGACTTGTTTTATGAATTTTTCTGTAGCTTTGGCGTATTTATCTTTGCAGAATTCTAAAAAACATTCTTTGGATCCTGGGCCTTGGGGACATTGTTCTGAGTATTGATTTTCAAGCTCTTTGATGGCTTTGTCAAATTCAGAAAAATTATTATACTGCAATAATTATTATTTACTATTATCAGCACCAATATTTTAATATTTAATTCAATATATTTCAGCATAATTTCTCCACTTTTTATCTTGGTTTCAATTTCTATATATTTTTCCTTTAAAAACGCCACAGCTTCTTTTTTGGCCTGATTCGCATTTTCACTTTTAATAGCCATATATCTTTTTGCTATATAATCAGTCAATTCATTAAGACTTCTCGTCTTTTCATCGCCTACACATTGCTTATGATAATGATCCACAGCAGCACTTTTTCCTTCTTTATGCAGCGCCTTAATCTGCTCTTCCATAACTGGCAACTTCCTGCTGGCACTACCCAAAATTCTTTCATAAGTCTGTGCAGCATCTTCAAACGCCCTTTTATTCTGCGCCTTGCATATATAATTCCACGCATTCTCAATATTCGGCACACATCCAGAATTCATTGAATCTATATAAGACTGCATAAACACCAGCAGCATTTCTCCAGACAGCTGTTTCCCATTCAGCATTTTTGGCTTTACTTTGGCAAAAACCTTATTCCTCAGCTCAGAAATTTGTTCAACAAATTCTGGTCTAAGCTGATCAGGGTTCATATCATCAAGCCTCTGCAGATCCTCCTCCCTCTCTGTTGGCCTCACTAGTGTTGCACAATCAATATCTCTAAAAAAATGCGTCAATAGTTTCCTTATCCTATTTTTTTCTTCAATCATATCCGAAATCCCTTTTTGTAGCTTCAGGGCATTTTCTAAATACTCCCTAGAAGAAATTGGTCTGCCTTCTGAGTCAATTAGTCTCAATGTAAAATCTCTTACAACTCATAGAAAAGAAGGGAAATATTTCGCATAGGCTTCAGAGTCAAGGATTTCGCCTTGGGCTTGAGAACTTCTGATGTGGATTTGTTTAGTTATATTGACGACCAAGCTTAAGTTTTGAATGGCGTTTTCATCAATTGAGCCAATGGAGTTGTAAATGAAATAAGAGCTTAAAAGAATGGCAAGGGAGAAAATACGAGTGTCATGGTTGGAGTCTTCTTCAATAGAGCCTATGCCTTCTGAGTCAATTATGACAATTGTGCAGGGCTTGCCATCTTTTGTTGTTCCTGGGATAGGAGTTCCCCAAACCCATAAGCCACGCGTGCATGGATTTATGGTTGGTCCTACCCCAAACCCACGCTTTCTGTTCAGAAGAACTCTGTTAAGTAAATATGATTTGCCAGTGCGGTACATTCCTGCTACGGAAATAACACAGATAGGGCTGTCTAAGCTTTTTAAAAAGTCAATTGCGTCTGGATCTATTATGAATTCTCGAGTATCGTTGTTGATTGTAATAAGAGGTAGTGGGCGATCAACATAGGAGAATGAGTGCTTATTTTCAGCTTTCATAGTTTGCATTTCAAATTTAATTATTCGTTCATATTTTAAGTTTGTTGAAACGTTTTGAGAATAGACTGTATTTATAAAGAGAGCTAAGGGGAAATAGTTTTTAAGGGGAATAAAAACAGTATAAAAAGATATAGAATATATTGAAAAAAAATAAAGATAATTATTATTAGTGGAGTAGGCAGATATAGAATAGTGAGGAATTTATTATAAAAATTGAAAATTTATTTAGATGATAAATCTAGAAACATTTTTAGTTTAAAAATCATCTTAAAAAATTGAAAAATTAAATATATTTTCCGTACAATGCTGTTATCCTTTATTTAACTCTTTTTATCTTCTCTCATTTCTCTATTGTAAGCAATTTGGTTAAAGATATAATAATTGGTAGCCAATAAGAATAATTTAAGAATAATCTTTCCAAATCATTCTTTAAGGATTAATAAATGGTGTTTACAAGAGGATCTAACTTAGTCGGCCCTGAGAACAGAGACGAGAGAGGCGCATACGAAGAACTCGAAGACAGAGTGAAAAAATATATGAAAATGCCTGACGATGAATGGAAAGAGCTTTATGATAGAATGTATCACGATAGAAAATACCCAGGCCAAAACCATTTCAAACTAGCCTTAGTTTCCTCAATTGGTTATGTTGGGTTTGCAGCAACCTTCTCATACACTCTCTATCTCAGAAGACACGCTTTCTTCAAGTATCCAATGAACCCTGTGATGCTAATTGCTATTCCTATATTCGGCATGCTCTCCCTGAGAAACTTTGACGTTGCAATGGACATCATAAAGTATAGAAAAAGATACCCTGAAATGTACCAGGGTTAATAATAAAGGGTTGCCATAAAAAATTAAGGTAATTTAAAGCATTATTATAGAAAAATTACTGTAATTTACCTTTTGGGAGCCAATAATAAAGCTAATCTTGGCTTTTAAAAAATTATTTAAGTGAATAAAAAGAATTTTTAATTCTTTTAACAATGGAACTATACGAATTCCTTATGAATTGTGAACAGAATTTATAAAGAATTTATTATGAAAACTCATAGGAAAAAATATACATAATTGGGCATTTGTAGCAGCAGCTTATTCTTCCTTCACTCTCAAAAACTGGAAGCGGAATTTCAAGGTTGGTTTGGCTCTCAGAGTCTTTCAAGTTTTTCTCTTTTTCGATTAAATTAATAGACGTAAAATTGGTGTTGCCTGTATTTACAACAACTGAACGTTGCAGGTCTTTCATTAAATCTGCAGCTTTCCAAGTGTCGTTGCTTTCTATTGAATCTTCAAGCTCCTGCTTAGATATTTTATTTTGTGTGGCATTTTTCATTAAAGCAATGTCAAAAGCCATTTTCATGTTTGCGAGTCTTTCCTTTGTTAATATTGCTTCATCCACGATTTGGTTAATATTTTTATTAAGACTGGCAATGCTATTTTTGTAATTCAAAATTTCAGATATTTTTCTGACGTTTTTCTTACCCCCTTCCCTCTGTGAAATGAACGAAAAAATTTTGTTCACTCACGGAGGTGGGTTAATTTTTTTTTTAAAAAAAATTTATATATCAAATTTTTTTTCTATAAAACAATTTTTCTATTAAAAAAATTTTTTGTTCACCCACGGAGGGGTTTTTGGACAAAAAATAGGGATTTTTCCAATGGTTTTGTTCACTCACGAGGGGGAGAGTTAGCATTGCCTGAGCCAGCACGTTTGAGCTCTCTGATTTTTGCTCCAATAGATTTACTTAATGACCTGTTTTCTCTTTTAATTTTTTCAACTGTATCTAATGATATTGATTTTTCAGTATCATTTTGTAGCAATGTTTTTATTGTAGACTTGTATATATGTGAGCTATCCTCAGCTATTGGGTCTTCAATATCAATATCTGACTCAAGAACTGAAATTTCAAGCTGTTTTTTGTTTTCCTGAAAATGGTCTAAGTTTATAGGCTCACTCATTTTGAGATTTGAGAGTTCTCCACTGTCTGACCCTCCGCTTGAAATATCTTGACTTTCACTTCAACTGCTTTCAGAGCTTTTAAAAGACTCATTTAATTTGTTTTCAATGTCGGATATTCTTCTGGTTTTCATATAAATTTCTAAATTTTGTTATCAGTATAATATTAATATTTTAATGAAATTCAGAGCAATTTGCCTTAATCTCCCTATGTAGAAAAGCACCTGTTTTTGGCAAAAGCTCGCCTCCGTGAGCCAAAATAATTAATTGATATATATAATAAATTAAATTTTTCTTTCCAAATATCTTGGGATCGGGCTTTTTTAATTTTCAGAAAAACTAATTGTAATAGATTATATATTATATTAATCTTTGAGCGCTGCTGACACAGCACTTCTCTCTTTTTATCTCATCAATATTTTTGATATTTTTTCCACTTCTTCAAATTCTCCAATATGCGTCTCTTTCATTCAGCTAGCAAACTTTTGCTTATATAAAATAATTTTATTTCACCATAAAAATAGTTTTTCAATTACTCCTTCTAACACCCCACATTTCTGTAGATCCATCAAGAGTCCTACCCTTTCTGCATCATATATATAGCAGCCATTCAATAGGTGAGTTTATCTTCCTTTATTTAGCTACACATTTGCATTTACTATTTTGCTTAATCCCCTCCACAAATGAGCAAATAAATTTTGTTCTCATGAATGGGGGTAATTTTTTTTAAAAAAAAAATTATATATAAACTTTCTAGTATTTTTTTTTTAAAAAGAACAAATTAGAATGAAAAACTAATATAATTTTAATTTGTAAAATTTATGTCTTAAAATGCATTTTAGCAAGAGATTTATTTTAATAACTATCACTTATATATAAAAATATTTTTTTATAAAAAATTTTTGTTTGCTCACTGGGTTTTGGGCAAAAAATAGAGATTTTTCCAATAGTTTTGTCACGGAGGGAGGAGTTAAAATGCCTCAGATTTTGAAAATGTGCTGTTGTGTCAAACCAGCCCCTAGCCTTAAATGTTAAATCAAATTAGCAACCCTCTAGCTAGCAAGCAAAATTTTTGTTCGTTCACTAAGGGGAAAATTAAAATAATCTCCTTCTTTCCTTAAGTCAAAAATATTATCAAAATTATTAATTCTCGATTAAATTTCTTATCCTTAAAAACTCCAAAATTCTCATTTAATTCTCAATTAATTTAACCCTTTAGTCAAGTTTCCACGCCATTTTCATCAGCTGGACAAAGTGGTCATCATTGTCAATAGATGAGCTGACAGCTGCATAATATTCATCCCACTCATCTTTCGTGATTCTTCCATCTCTGTTTCTATCGTTAAAGCTGCTCAAGAATTCTGCAAATGCTTGATCCTCTGTCATCTGTCCTCTCTGTACTTTAGGGTGGTACCGACAGTTGTAGACTCCTCTCAAATCATTAGCATCAATGTAACCGTTTCCATCTCGATCGAATTTTAAGAAGGCTTTGTCAACGAGGGCTTGTCTTCTTGCACTAGGTCTTCCTCTGATACCGACTAAGAACTCATCAAAGCTGATTGTTCCGTCTCCGTCTTTGTCAAAGTATTGAAATAGGATTTGCATAGGATTTTTGTAAAATTTAATTCAATTATATATAAATTATTATTTATTTTTTAGAAAAATAATAGATACAGGCCATTTTAGTACCTATTATATTTATTTATATAAAAGATAACTCTTGAGGATTAAGATTGACTCCATTTTCTCTTAAACCGACTGAAAACTCTTGAGGGTCTACTTTTTTGTTCCCATCAAAGGAGTCAAGAGCTCTAAAGGTGCGTCCTAAGGCACGGACTGTTCTGCCTCCTCTCTTTTCTAGCTGCTGTCTGACATTTGCTAGAACTTCTACTATACCACGTGGTTGGCTGCTCATTAAATATTAATTATTATAATCCTATTAATCTTTACATGATATTACACCTTTCACAGGCGACTGACCTGGTCTCTTTTTCAATACTTAATTCATAATTTGACACATTTCTCTTATGTGGGGCTTTTATATTAGAGTCTTGCTTTAGCTTGGCAAGAATTCTATGCCTATGTCCTAGCTTATCGATTTTTATATCATTTTTTAGCGTTTCGTCTGTAATAGGATAATTGGAAGACATCAGAAGCATTAAGTGGTCAATGTCGTCATATCCGCTGTCATGGAATTTCTTGAGAAGCTGTGACAAATTGATAGATTCAAGCCATATATTTTTATTTATAATAAATAAGGATTTCTTAGGAAATAATAATAGGATTTTTATATTTATATAAATAGGCATATCAAGGCTTGGATACACATTGATTCCTGGGTTAAAATTCGGAGCTGCACAACACCCAAAAGCTGACGACGAAGAAGCTGCTGTCACAGATTTTCGTCGTTTAGGGTTAGACTCTTCTTCAAGCAATGCTAACAGAATTGTCCTATGTCCTGGCTTATTTATCCCAATACTCCTCAACATCTCAGTCGTTATTGGGTCATTTGATTTCATCTGTTCCACCAAAAAATCTAAATCATCATACCCACTATGAAACAGCGGCCCAAACAGAAATTCCAGCCTCGCATTAGAAAGTCATCGGAAAAGCGAATTTTTACTCATATCTTTTCCAAAGGAAAAATTTCTTGCTGACTGGTTTACGTGGATTCCACTAATTGTACTTGATCTTTCACATTCAGGCTCAAGCACTGATTCAGGCCTAGATATGTTGCCTTCTTCAAAGACAGGGGTGTCTTTGGCAAATGGAGGGGAATCAATGTCTTGTAGAGTGCAAACTCTGATTTCTTCTATAGGCTCTAAAGAAAAAGTCTCCCTTTGAGGGTACAGCATTTTATCAGCAGGGCTTGGGTTCTCTTGTGGTTCTGGCGAGCTATTTTCTTCCTTTTTTACCTCTTCTACCTGAACTATTTCAATTAGAGAGTTCCCTTCATTATCTGAATAATTTAAATCAGGCAAATCTTGTAGAGGGTCATTTAAAAGCCTGATGATTTCTTCATTACTTGTATAAGCAGAGGGTAGTTTACTTGAGAAATCCATAATAGTCGAGGATGCGTTATAGCTTAATAAAGCTTGGACCACTGAAAGAACCCCACTTTCAGCCCCACAGTGAAGAGCTGTTTTCCCCATTGAGAAATTAAAAGTGTTTGGGTTGGCTTGGTGCTTTAATAAAAGCCGAACCATGTTGATATGTCCTTTTAAGGATGCATAATGCAATGGAGTATCCCCGTCATCTTGTTGGGCATTGGGGTCTGCTTTGTATTTTAGCAGAATTTGAGCAATTTTTATTTGATTATTGCTGGCGGCTTGGTGGAGGGGCGTGTCGCCTGCTCGGCTCTTTATGTTGGAATCTGCGCCTAATTTCAATAAGCAAATGGTAGCATCATAGTGACCACAGATTACAGTGCGGTAGAGAGGAGGCCAGCCTAGCTTGTCGTCAAGCTCGTTGATTAATTCTGGAGATTTGGTGAGGATCTTTGTGAGGAGCTCGCAATCTCCAAGTCGGCAAGCTTTTTGAATTTGTTCATAGTCTGTCATTTAATATGGGATTATAAAGTAAATTTGGGAATAATCAGCAAGAGTAACATTATATGCTATAAATATAATTTCAACAAGAAATCAATATCAAGCAGTTTTAGATTAATATTTATGATACTTTTTGGGCAAGTTCTTATAGTGATTATAATTAGTGGAATCTGAGATTTTACAAAGGTTAAATATTTTATTTCGTGATATTCAAGTAAGATAAGACAAAGTGTATCTGCATTCTGGAAATTTTGAATTTAATCTTAGGTTAAAACCAAAATGACAATTAATTGAGACTTTCTTAATAGATGCTTATTTAGATAATTTATTTTGGCAATTATTCTGAATTTTAATCATTTAATTTTCCTCAAAAGAGTATAGAGGTTTCCTCTATATAGCGCTAAAAGCGCAGACATTTTCCCAGGAGCTTTCCAAGTTCGTCGGACCAAATCGCTTTTTGGTCCGACCAAGGCATTGATTTGGTGCAACCTACCGATAAATTCCGATCAGAATTTATCGGCCTTACAGCGCCAAACATAGGAAACTTCTATATCGGACTATTTACAAAATATGCCTATAAATTATTTAATCGTTTCTTTAAACACAGATCACATCACCATACTTAAATATTAATATTTAATGGCGTTATTATCTCTATGCATCATTTTTAATTGGATTTGGCTTGCCCATCTGCATGCAGATCAGCTTAATCATAGTTCGCGTCATTATATCCATATCAAATTTGTGTTTCCAATTCCAATCTCTTCTAGCAAGAGAGTCATCAATGCTCATAGGCCAGGAATCAGCATATGCTTGACGGTGGTCTGACTTATAAGTCACAGTTCCTGGAATATACTTTAATATACACGATGCTAACTGTTCAGGGGTAAAGCTGATTGCACCAAGATTATATACTCTTCTAGTTAAGGTCTCTTCAGGGGCGTCTAATAAATCGCACTAAATAGATCTCACTGTTCCTTCAATAAGGTCATCAATATACATCATAGGGAGCTCGGTGCCTTTTGATAGAAAACATTCGTATTTTTGATTTTTTAATAGTTCAAAATATATCTTTTTTATTTTTATAAGGAAATTATTTTTAATTAAATAAAAAAATGCATATTAAATAGAAAAAGTATAGATTTCGACTGCATAATCAGTTGTGCCACCACCAGGAGGGTCTGAAGATATAGCTCCTGGGTATCTTAAAGACCTGAAATTCACCCCAAATTTCTTATGATAATAATTCCCCATCAGCTCCATGTACACTTTTGAGATCCCATATGCCGTTGTAGGCTGGACTACACAGTCATCAGGAGTCCTCACTCTTGGAGAAGTAGGTCCAAATACAGCGATTGAGCTAGGGACATAAATTGCTGTATTGTTAATTCTTGCAGCTTCTAAAGCATTATTTAGACCTAGAATATTTACATCTATGGATTTTTGAAGCTGCAGCTCAGCTTTTGCAGATAAATAAGCTGCCAAATGCAAAATATGGTCAGAAATTTTAAAATTCCTATGGATATTTATTCGATTTTTTTTCAGTCAATAATCTAGGATAATTTGGACTGCCTCCTAGAAGACACATCAATTTTAATCCAGGATAGACCCTTATTTATCATAGAAAATTATGGAACCAAAATATCAGTTGCCTCACTGGTTTCGACAGCTTTGATGAATGCTTCTTTATTGACCACATCAAGAGGAATAAAGGGTGGTTGTGACTCTACATCGAATTTTGTTTGGTTAACGTCTGAGACTACGACACAGTTAGGCCCATATCTGGTAAATAGATAAGGGATGAGCTTCTTTCCTATCTGTCCTGAGGCTCCAGTTATGAAGAATTTTCTTGATGAAAAATTCCTGGAGATCCTAGAGAACATTTATATGATTTAATTTAAAAATGGATTAACGACATTAAATTAATTAAACATTGAATGGGAAGGCTTAGAATTTATTTAACTATTATATAAGTGCTTGTGCAATCAATTTAGAGAAAATTTTATTTAAATAAATATCGGTCTTTTATTGATCATTAACTTAATAGCCTTTAAACAAATTATAAGCTCATAAATAGAAAAAATACAGTAAATAACATGAAATAAATATATTGGAATTACGAATACGGAGCTGGTTTTTTATAATTATTAAAACTCAAATACTTTTTGTATATCCCCGTAAACAGCTTTCTCAATTGTATCAAGATCGTCTTCTGAAAATTTCATGTTAAAATTGGCAGACGAAAGCTCTTCCTCAGTCATGATGAGATTGCTTTTATATCTATTTACTCTAGTTTGTAGGATTTGGCAATTTTTTGACGAGGTTTTGCCACCTCGCGAATAAGGATAAATGTGGTCATACTCATGACATAGAGGACCTAACCCTCCTCCGTGAGCGAACAAAACCATGGGAAAATTTCTATTATCGATAAAAATCCCACCCTCCGCAAGCGAACAAAATGTTTTTAATATAAAAATTTTTTATGAAAAAATATTTGATATATAATTGATAATTAATATAATGAAATCTCTAGCTAATTCTGTTTTATTTTAAAAAGCTTTCATTTTTAAAACATAAATATTACAAATTAAATTAATATTTGCTTTAAAGAGTTAGGATATTTTAATTTTTAAAAACAAAAGCTTTACTATATAATTTTTTTAAAAAAACAATTAACCCTCTCCGTGAGCGAACAAACATATTTGTTCGCTCACATTGGATGAGTAAGCAGCCTCTAAGAGCATTGCAGACTAAATTGCCAAGTGGATCATATCGCCATCGGTCTGGATGCCTCCCTTCAACCATTCTTGCTTTAGACCAGCACTTTTGTTTTTGTTTTATAGTAAAAGATCTTTTAGCGTACTTTTTCTCTTTATCAGGTTTATTCATATTAAATTCATATAGAATTTTCTATCAATCTAATATTCGAAATTTAATAGAAGAATGGATCAATTAAGTGCTAATAATTTTCATGATTATTTTTAGTGGATATTTATTATTATTTATTTTGAAGAATAATATTTACTCTTCAGGCACAGAAAATCCTATTTTTTAATGAAAAATAGTTACCTTTATAGTCGAATAAAATAATTATTTGAGTATAATAAAGTCTGATTTTATTAAATTTTAGGCAGTTCCATTTCTAAAGCATAAACCTATAAATTAAAATATTTATTTTCAAATACTTGAAACTACTAAAAAATTGAGTGAACAATAAAATTATTAGCTAGGGAAAAAATAGAAAATAAATTCAATAATAAATTAAGTGTTTTTGTAGCCCTATACTATTCTGATTGTAAAAATGTCTTTAGATCGCAACGAAATCAAAAAATACAAAGAATCAATCCCATTTCAAGTCCGCAAAGCCTCATATGACAAAATGATGCAAGATAACCCAGGCAAGTATCCAGCTGTTTTATTAAAAGGGAATAATTGCAAATACAATATTCCTCTTCACAAGTAATTCATATTCAGGTTCGCGCTAGAAGGCTCAATGACAATGGGCACTTATCTCTATACAGTTCGGAGATATTTCAAGCTTTCTTCAAAACAAGGTGTTTATCTTTACCTTTGTGACACTCTGCCAATGCTCAATGCAAAGATCTCTGAGCTGCATCAACGGTGTGCTGATGAAGACGGGTGCCTTTATTTTGTCCTGACTCATCAAGAAGATAAAGGCTAGTCCTCGCTACTTGTTTAAAAAATTATAGATTTAGCTAATTCTTAGTTAATCATATCTTGAGTCCGTATCAAAAAGTGCCTGCATAACTTTTACCGTTTTGAATTTAGGGTTATTAGTCAGCCTTCTCCCCAAAGAAATTGATTTTCCCAGCAGCATCCCTGGGTCAGGCGGGTTAGGAATATTCGCCACGATGCTATTGAAAACATGCTCAAAAATATGTGCTAAATTATTTTCATCCAAAGCGCTTATCTCGAAATACTCCATCCCATACTTTCTTGCAAGGCTCATTGCTTCAGTTTTGCTGACTACATTGATATTGTTTTTTGTGGCAATGTCAAATTTATTCCCTAGTAAAACTTTGGTAAGAATTTCCACTTTTTCGCATTCCTTGATCCATCTTTCAATTCGGTCAAATGAAGCTCGTTTAGTAACTGCTTAGAAAATACGGTCAAAAACAAATAAAGCTGCTGTAGAGCCAGCACAGTAGCGACTTGTGACAGGGAGATAGCGCTCACTGCCAGGCAAGTCTCAGTAGTTTAAGCGATAAAAGGTAGTTTCATCGACAAAAATGACGGATTTGAAATGCATTTCTTCGACGACCTCGTTTTCTAAAACTCGGCCATATGTTTGGGTGAGGGCTAAATGGAGGTTACCATCGAGAAGGGTGGTTTTGCCGACACCGTTGTCGCCAACTAGAACGATTTTAAAGCGAAAATGATAGTCTTCTGCTTCCATATTTTGATTTTTATTAGAGTGAAACTTATTTGATTATTTATAAATGTTATTTTTTTTATAATGTAAATAATTGTCAATTATTTTACCTATTTTTATCCATCTTATAAATATTTAAGCTTTTCCATATTTTCTCAGTCATATCTTAGGCTTCATAAGTGAGGCTTTTAAATATATTTTATTCACAGTCACTTAATTTATCATTAAAACAAAGATAAATAGCTGATCTTTCAGTGACATTTATAATATCATGCCACTCAAAAAAGCTGTTCACGAAGAGTCTAAGACTACTAAATCTTCAGAAAATGAAAGTCCAGGCAACCCTTCTAATACTCAAAAGCTTAAAAAACCTCCTTCTGCCTATATTCTTTTTACAAAGGATAAACGAGCTGAAGTAAAAACAGCGAACCCACAGATAAAGAATAAAGATATATTGTCAGAGCTTGGGAAGATGTGGAATGCTGCAACTGAAGAAGTTAAAGCTCAATACAGTAGACTTGCAGAAGCTGAAAAGGAAAAATACCAAAAACTTCTGGCTGAGCTAGGTGAAGATACCAAGCCGGGGAAAAGAAAAGATGCGTCTGATAGTGATAATGACAATAAAAAGAGAAAAGCAACAAACCAGAAGGCAAAATGTAAAAGTAACTAATAATAATCTTTTGATTTTTACTAATTTTTTTGAATATACCTTATTTTATTTATAAAGATTAAATTTTATATATTAGAAAAAAATATTTTTTTAATATAAAATGGATATAAAAAAATCACCCTATTTAATCTAAAAAATTAAACCTAAAAATAAACCCAATAAATTATTTGTTAAAGAATAGTTGCCACATCCTCAGGCATTTCCTCTATCTGGGTTGAATAATGCTGCTCCAAATCCCTCAAGAACTGCGCGTCTTGTTCTGTCACAAAGTTGATAGCAACTCCTTTTCTCCCGAATCTCCCGCTTCTTCCAATTCTATGCAAGTAATTTTCATAGTTCGTTGGCATATCATAATTAATTACGAGCGACACCTGCTGTACATCAATTCCTCTTGCCAAAAGGTCAGTCGTGATTAGCACTCTGCTAGATCCGCTTCTGAACTCTCTCATAATCAGTTCTCTTTGAGTCTGCTCCATTTCTCCATGCATGAAACTAACAACAAAGTCTTTTTCCGTCATTTGTTGGGCTAAGGTTTCGACTTTTTTTCTGGTATTGCAGTAGATGATGGCTTGGGAGGGAAAATTAAAAAAAATTATTTTTCTATAAATCTAAAAAAAATAATTTTAAGCTAAATAAAACACCTTTTTAAAAAAAAAATTACTGTAATTTACCACACAGCTATTTTTTTATGTCTCCCCTGCTTGGGTGATATCCAAATTTTCATACAAATCAGATAAAGTTGGGAATTTCCACTCTTCTTTTTCAATAGGAATATAATACTGCTTGATACCTTCTAAGGTCAGCTCGTCCTTCTTTACCAGAATTCTTATAGGATTTCTCATGAAGTCTTCAGTCAGCTTAAGGATGTCTGGGGCCATTGTGGCTGAGAACAAACAGCATTGGATGTTCCCTGGCAGATGTCTGAAGATCTCTTGGATTTGTTCTTTGAAGCCTCTGGACAGCATTTCGTCGGCCTCATCAAGGATGAAGACTCTTAAGTGCTGGGCTGAAAGGTGGTTCCTGCTGAGCATGTCAAAAACACGGCCTGGAGTTCCGACCACAACGTGAACTCCGCGCTCTAGGATTCTGATATCTTCTTTGACCACTGTGCCTCCGATGCAGGCGTGGCATTTTATGTGCATATACTCACCGATTTGACTGATTACTCGGAAAATCTGTTGGGCAAGCTCTCTTGTAGGAGCAAGTACAAGAGCTTGCAGCTGATTCACTTCTGTATCAATAAGCTGGAGGGCACCAACTGTAAAAGTTGCGGTCTTCCCTGTGCCTGACTGTGCCTGAGCAATTGTGTCATGGCCGAGGATGATGGGTTTGATGCCTTTTTGCTGAATGGCTGAGGGTTTTTCGAACCCATAAGAGTAGATTCCTCTTACTTCCCTCATCCGTGAGCGAACAAATCATTAAAAAAAATTCTTATTTTTTGAGTAAAAATCAACCCTTCGTGAGTGTACAAAATAATTGCTAATATAAATTTTTTATGAAAAATATTTTGATATATAAGTGGTAATTATTATAATGAAATCATTAGCTTATTTTGCACATTTTGCATTTAAAATATAAATTTTATAAATAAATTAATATTTATTCTAATTAGGATTTTTTTAAAAAATGTTTTAGTATAGAAATTTTAAAAAAAAATTAATCACCTCCATAAACGATGATGGAGTGGGGAAGTTAACAATTCTTCTTTAAGACCCATATCATCGAAACTCTCAATTGATTCATCCCAATTGGATTCAATGATGAAGTCTTCAGCTTGTCCGGTCATAGGCTCAGCCATTTTATATATACACCTCTCTTTTTTGAGTATTTGTACGAGAATATTCATGCATCATTTAAAAGAAATAAAATAATGTAGAGGGAAGAGAGGATATTATATGGGATAATTGGGTGGAAAAAGATTTTTGAAATATTTTGAAAATAATTTTTAATTTTTGAAAATCAAATTAGGCTTGAAATTCAATTATTAATTATAAGTAATATTTAAAATATTTTTTACATATTGAGAAATATATAAATTAATTTTTTTATAACAAAGGTTACTGCTAAATAGCATTAAACTTAAAAATAATATCTCTATACGCTCATATAAAAGGCAAGATAGCATCCTTTAAAATCTATATTGCGGCATTCTGATTCTAGATTGTCATATTTACTCCAAACTCCATCATCCTTTGTCAATGCAATATATTTATCAGTAGCCCTATGATCAGGAACTTTCTTTATTGCTCCAAACAATGATAATCACGAAAGACCCTTGATTTGGAAATCGCATAATTTCATTTTTTTAAAATCACATAAAAATACGGGGAAAAAATTGCTTTAAAACCACAAATCTTCACCATTTTCGCATGAAAAAGAAACCTTATCCTTTTTAAAATTGAAGCAATAAAAACTGTATAATTTAAAGGGGGTTTTGAAATTAAATTTTATATTTTTTATCCACTTTTTTATTTATCAAATATCAGAGATTTTATAAACTCTTAAAATATTTTTTTTCAAATTTACTGTAATTTACACACAAGACTTTCATGATTATCCCCAAACAATTCATATGAAGAATTTTGATAGCAAAACATTTCTGGCAACACAAAGTTATTATTAGGGCGAAAACTTATAACTAAAAAACAAGGAAGCTCAATATAGGCCATAGAAATTGTGCATATTTGAATCTTATTACAAAAGCTGCAATTCATATCAGTAAGCTTAAGAGCTTTTAAAGAATCAATCGCATCTTTCATTTGTCCGTTAGGCAAATCAGATACATTTAGAATGATTTCTTTACTGCCACTTTCATCAATATGGCCTAAAGCGCAAACTATTTTATCGTGTTTAACTATTGTAAATAAATTATATCCTGGGCAAACTTCATTGAATTTTGATATAATAAATTCTAGCAAAAGTTTTGGGTCTTTATTACTGTTAATCTAAATAGTTAATACAATAGGATATGCTTGGGCTAAGGCAGTGGCTGTTTCAAGTAACAAATCATCGATTACTTCTTGTGAACTTGAGTAATTTATGCTTAACAATAGCTTGCTTAAAGTTTTAAGCAAGTCGTCGTAAGATTCAACTATTATTTCTACAAAAAATTTGAAGCTGGCAAGGACTTGGATTAGAGAATTAATATAAGATGTGTTTCCAAAGTCTTTAAGTCCAGGCTTTGGTGGTTTATGAATTATTGGAAAATTAAGTAGAGAAGTATCTGGAATCAATGAGCTTAATGGTGCACTTGCAGAGAATGAATTCATTTGAAATTGCAATTCTTTTTCTAAGCCCTTTACAACTGAAACTATTTCTTTTGATTCCTCATTATTTTTATTACTTTTTTGTTTTTCTATATTTGAACTGTAATCAATAGCATTAAGAGCTATAAATTCTCTTATTTTCACCTATTAATTATTTTCTAATATATATTGACCGAAACTGTTATAATTAATATTTTATACTATTTAATATATAAGAAAAATTGCTATTAAAATATTTTCATACAAATAATAAGCACTTTATATAATAATTTTCCCATGAAAATAGACATTAAAAACAATTGAGAAAATTATACAGAATTTGAAGATTCCACTTTGCAAATAAAAATAGATTTAAAATAAAAATGAAAAATACAAAATCTGAGATTTTTGCTTGTTAATAGATAAGATTTAGAGATTTTACTTCTTCTTTTAATTCTCTTACTCCCCCCTCCGTGAGTGAACAAAAATTTTGTTCACTCACGGAGAGGTGCTAATTTTTTTTTTTTAAAAAAAATTTATATATAATAGAAAAATTTGTTTTCGAAATTTAAAAAAAATCTCACTTTTCTAAAAATTGGAAAGCAAATATTAATTTATTTGTAAAATTTATGTTTTAAAACGCAATTTGTTTAAAATTAAACTGAATTAGCTCGATATTTCATTATAGTAATTATCACTTATCTAACAAGATTTTTTTTCCATAAAAAATTTTTTCCTATTAAAACAATTTTTGTTCACTCACGGAGGGTGGGTTTTTGGGCAAAAAATCGGGATTTTTCTAATGGTTTTGCTCACTCACGGAGGCGAGGAAGTTAGAGACGATATTTCCTCTCTAAGTTCCTTTACCTCTCTTTCCAATTTATTAATTTTTTCATTTGTCTCTAATGCATTTGCATTCACCATATCTTGTCTTTCTTCAAAGCAGCAATTATCAGCTATCGATCCAAAATCGATATTATCCTTAATTACTTGATTAATTTTAAGTAAAGCTTCATTTGGGCTAAGTAAAAGAAGATTCAATAAGGAATCGTCACTTTTTCTTTCAATTTCATCAGCAGCCATAATTGTAACTATGTAATAGTCTATTACCTTAATTCCTGAAGTTAGTGCTTCGATTTTATTTTTCAAGCTATCTTCAGCATTTTTTATAAATTCTGTTTCATCAGATATAAATTTTTGCTTTATTGCACTGATTTTCATTTTTTCTTCTCTAAGGCGAGCTAAAAGGCTTATCTTAGTTTTCTCTAAAGGCCGAGAAAAGATGTTTTCAAATGGGTGAGAAACAATGCTAGGCTCTCCATGGCTATTTAGGTGAGTGATGCAGACAGCTGATTTTGGGTTTGTACAACCGCATAAATATTCTGGCTTAAGCTTGCATCCAGAAATACAGCATTGAATGGAACTCATTTTTAGCTCAATTATATATAATTGTAGAATCTGAAGTTAAATGTTTTAATAAAATTTTTAATTAATATGGATTATTATCATATGAAAAGAGCTATCAATTTATCATATAGATTTATAAATATCGGCGCGCTCACTAAATTACTTTGACTTACATATTTATCTATTTTTAACAAATTATGAAATAAAATAATGTATTTTTAAAATATACACTTTATCATCACAATTAGTTACTTTAAACAGATTTTAATAAAGACTCCTTTACCACGCTTTCAGCTTTTTCACACTTTTTTTGCAACTTAAGAACTGTGTCCACATCAAGAGGTTTTAAAGGATAGCTTCTGTCTTTTTTCTTACTCCCCCCCCCCCTCCGTGAGCGAACAAAAAAATTTTGTTCGCTCACGGAGGGGGGTTAATTTGTTTTTTTTAAAAAACATTTATATATAAATTTTATAAAAAATATTTTTTTTCGAAATTTAAAAAAAATCCTAATTTGCAAAAATTGGGAAGCAAATATTAATTTAATTTGCAAAATTTATGTTTTAAAACGCAATTTGTTTAAAATTAAACAGAATTAGCTCTAGATTTCATTATACTAATTATCACTTATATATCAAAATTTTTTTCCATTAAAATTTTTTCTATTAAAAAAATTTTTGTTCACTCACGGAGGGTGGGTTTTGTTCGCTCACGGAGGGGGGGGGGGAGTTAGTATAACTTCTTAATAAAAAATAAGCATTGGCGTAATCTGCCTTTTTAACATTAAGTTCATAATCTAAAAGAATTAGAAATGATCTTTCCATTTTATTCATTTCAGATAGCGTGTACATTGAAAAGTTATCTGCAATTGTAGCATTCGTAGCAGACTCATCATCCCAAATTTTGGATCCTAATAGCAAACTAGTAAAAACAATTCGCTTTCAGTTCCAATTATTCAAGCCAATTCTGGCTTTTTCCATTAATCTTCCTATATAAATCAAAGCTAAAATAGGGCACTCTTTTTCCATTAGTGCTTTATTCATTAAATTTCTGCAGTAATTATAGATAGTTTTTTCTTCAGGAATGGTTTCAGTATAATCATATAAAGGGACAGTGATTTCTTGAATGAGGCCTAGGCTTTGATTGGAATTTTGGTTACATTGTGAAGCAATGACTCTAGAAAAGCATTTTGATATCTCTTCTATACAATTCTATGAATATAGATTTAGGGTTTTGTAAAATCAATTAAAATAAATAGTATAATATTTTTTAGCATTAATTTATATAAATAGTTATATATCCATATTATGCAAAGTCGACCACATTTTTCACGAATCATAAGATTTCCCAAGCTCATTGGTATCAAAATCTCTTTTTTCCTCACACTCCACAAATTTCACCTGAGTCTGCATCTTTTGGTTAGACTTCGCAACTGATGAAATTTTCGGTGAGTCAGAAATCGGTGGCAAATGTATCAAGCCTGAATTTTTATTATTTTTTATTTGGCTTTCTGCTAATTGTTTTTCAAGGGCTTTTATTTCTTCTTGAGCCTCAACTAGTTCATTTTTCAATTTGATGGTTTCAGACAATCTAGGATGGTCATTATATCTATATGCATTATCCATTGATCCAGTTCTCGTTTGGATTTTAACTTCTTTAAAATTACGATCCACAACGGCAGAACAAGCTCTTGCCTCAGCAAGTAAGGAATCTATAGAGTTCTAACTCTCTCCTCCTTAAGCAAACAAAACCATTGGAAAAATCCCTATTTTTTGCCCAAAAACCCACCCTCCGTGAGCGAACAAAAATATTTTATGAAAAATTATTTTGATATATAAGTGATAATTATTATCTCTAGCTAATTCTGTTTGATTTTCATTTTAAAACATAAATTTTACAAATTAAATTAAAAATTTGCTTTAAAAATTATTTCGAATTGATAATTTTTTAAAATTTATATATAAATTTTAAAAAAAATAAATTAACCACCTCCGTGAGCGAACAAGAAAAATTTTGTTCACGGAGAGTGGGAGTAAATGTTCGTTACCCCTCTTATTCTATCTTGCATTACTCTGAATTTTTCTTTTTGGCCTGGAAGAATCTTCAATGAAGCTAGTACATTTTCTAGCTCAACATGAGTAAGCATCGCGAACCTCTGTGGGTCCTCGTCGAATCCTTGGTCTGCCAAATTCTAACATTAAAGCTACTCTATAATGTTGTTGTAGTCCAAATTCTCTCAAATATCCAATCAAAATCCCAGTTGTGCTGATTCTTTGGCTTCCATTTGTAGTGTGAAGGGTTTTTGTGCTTGATCTCAGTGGGTATCTTGCTCTTTTTATCTTGTCTTTATGGATTTTCATTTGGACTTCTTGCTCCCATTTTTTCATCGATCTCATAAGAATTACTAGGTATTCTTTTATTTATGAATTATTAAGATAATTACCAATATAATTTAAATGTTTAGTCTTATAAAATGATATAAACTTATGAAACTTGATTAATTTTACTTGGAATTACTAATCAATATAGACTAAAATATACTACAGTTACTTTGTTGATTGAGCGAAAAAGGAAATAGACAACAGGTAGAGTTTTCAGTTGGGTGAACTGTCACATCAGGCCTTGGCTTTAAAGCGCCAATTAAAGTTATCATAGACTCAGTCGTGTTTTCATTAGTTACACTTTGGTAGTTATCAACAGAAAGTAAAGCATCCCGAGACTCTCTTCGTCCTATTGTCATGATACTTATAGCTTGAGCTGAATCACTTGACTCACTTTCTATCTTGCTTTGTGTTTTTGGTAACATATATTATTTATCAGAATAAACGATTTTGTGCTCATTCAAATAATTTTATAGCGAATAAGAAAATTTTGACTTTTAGAAACCATTAAGATAAATAAAAATTTCGTAAATGAAAAATTAATTTAGGGGACCAGGAGATGCTTTTTGTGTGAAAAATAAATGCTAATTCAGTAAATAAATTAGCTAGAAGGTTTATAGTATAGCTCAAGAGAATAAGTTTAAGTTTACGATAATTAGAAATATTTATTTTTAGTGCTAATAATTCGAATTTATCCATTATTTATATCAGAATATTTAAAATAGCAATTTTGATAGATAAAATAATTATTATGATGAAAAATTTGACTCTTTCTATTGAAACCATGACCTGAAATAGAGAGTCCCATGGGTTATTCGACTATGAAAAAACAGCCCTAAAAGTTATTAATACCTATAAAACAAAAATCCCTACAAAGGTTATTCAAACTGCTGATGGCTGTGAATTTACCAATGATATTTCTTATCAGTCTGATAATGTACTACTAGATATACTTCTCCCTAATAATTTCTTCAGCTTTTCACATAGTAATTATTTATTATAAGACAAATTAATTAATTTTCTTATATATCAACATCAGAAAAAGAGTTCATAATCGAATCACCAAGCCAAGAAAAATTTTGATTAATTGTAAAAAATATGACATCAGAAGATTTTGATGGTTATAAACTTTCTGAAGGCGACTATATGCGGGTTGGACGTGTAGTTCTTCGTGTAAAAGAAATTCACACTAAATTTTCTAATATTTCTGCAAAAGAAAATGGAGCCATTGAAAAATTTTCTTTTGGGAATATTTGTAGATTCTGTCTAAATGATAATTACTCTGACACAAATTTGCTGATTGCCCCTTGCCGCTGCACAGGCTCAATGAAATGGATTCACTATAAATGCTTACAGACTTGGCTTAAATCAAAAATAAGGATAAAACAAGGTAGATCTGTTGCTTGTTATAGCTGAAAACAGCTGCATTGTGAAATATGTCAAGAGGTTTATCCTTTAACATTTAAAGTTGGAGGGAAAATACATGAGCTTATAGATATTCCAAGACCTTCAGAGCCATATATAATTCTTCAAGATCTCAGGGGACAAAGAGTACTGTACTGTAAAATATATATAATTTCTATGTCAAAAGGACATGCTATTAGGATAGGAAGAGGGCATGAAAATGATATAAAAATAAATGATATTTCTGTCAGTAGATGCCACTCAGTTTTGAGGTTCTATGGAAACTCGGTTTATCTGCAGGATTATAATTCAAAATTTGGGACTTTAGTAAAGGCACAAGATAAATTGGTGATTGAAAAAAATACGTCAGTCGCAGTGCAATTGAATAGAAGAGTGATGCAGTTTACAACAAGAGAACCTTTTAATATCCTTGACATGTGTATTGGCTGCTGTAAAAGGAAAGGAAAAGTCACTCCAAGTATTTTAAATGTTGATGAAAAACCCTCATTTTAAATAAAATTGAAATTTTAATCTAATTTCTGCATTATTATAATACTAAAATTTCCAAGCGCGATTTTCATAATAATATTTTTTCGTTAACAATTAAGTTATTCTTAAAATGGAAAATATTTCTCAAGACTCTTTTGTAAACATATACTGCATACCTTCATCAGCACAAAAATGAAGTGACGAAAATCAACTAAGACCAAGTATTCCTTCTTTAAAAAGTCTAAAAAACTCAAAACATCCGACTTGGAAATCAGACTCTACTTCAGTAAGCAATAATTTCTTTACCAAATCGAATTTAATTACAGGAGACAGTGATATTGATACAATTGGCTTAAAATTAGATTATATTTCTATTGAAAAATCATATAAGTCTCGTGAGCCATTCTCCAGTAATAAGATAGAATCAGCTAAATGCTTAGTAGACCAGCTTAAGCTGAAAAAAGAAAGATATGAGACAGTTAAAGAATATTTTGAGTCATTGAAAGCTCAGCTAAAGGACTCTGCCAAAGTTTTGCTGTCTGAGCTAGAAACCAAAAGAAATGCTTTGATATCTGAAATTTCTTTTAAATTTAACCAGGCCGCAAATGAGCTGAAAAATGAGGAAAGAAAAAAAGCGGAATTTCTGGCAAAAATAGAAATAGACGTAAAAGAAAAAATAAATGAAATTGAAAATGTGATAGACAGGGTGCAAAGTAGGTTAAATTCTGATAAAAAAATCTGAAATGAAAATATAGCTTTAGAAGCAAAAGAAGTGTTGCAGAAACCTATTAAAGAATACAATGTAAGTATTGATATCACAAAAATCAATTTTCCGAATTTTAGCTGAAAATTTTCAAATGATGAGAAATTCTCAGAATCTTTGCACAGCACAATTAATAAAAATCCATTTAATGGAGTTATCCCATTTTCTGAAGTCGTTTATAACTCTCAAGCTAATACGCCTATAAAGAACAAAAAACGGCTCAGCAATTTGTCTACTCAAGACAAAAGCTTTGTAGAAATATCTGATATAAAAACAACTGAGAAAAAGAAAACAAAGCATAAAGAGCATAGGAGGATGCTCAGCATTCAGCCAAACATAGAAGCACATAAGAAAGCTAAAAGAATAAAAATTTCGTCTTTGATTTCTGAAGAAAAGGTTCCATCGCTGAAGCATAACCAAATAGCTGTGTATATTCCTCATGGCTATCCTGAGTATTCATGCTATTATCTCCTTACATGTGAGCCTAATATTGATTCCCGAGAAATTATTTCATCACTTTCCTCACATATAGGAAGCAATGAAAAATACACTCTTCATGTCAAAAACTCTCCAAGCCAAGACTTAATTGAGCTAAAACCTTATGAATGTCCATTATTAATGTACCACAAATCTCAGTTTTCAGATTATCCAAGACTATATTTGGAGAGACAATAAATCTAAATTATCCCAGATTTTATTGAATATTTAGATTCTATTAATTATTTTAAAATTTTTATATAAAAATCATAGGAAATTATAATTAAAGTTGTAGACAATTTTACTTTCTTCTCTTCTTGTTTTAGCTGCTCTGACTCTTCTAAATGTATATAATTAAATATGGCGTCTTGGTCTGGGCATGGCTGGGAGGCCATGGAGCCTTGAGCATATTTTTAATTATATCCGGCAAGGTTTTGCCAACTCAAAAATGGACACAATGCTAGGCAAGCAATTCCAGGAGAGCTTGAAGTCCAACCTAAGTCCTTTTTCAGAGTTGGATTTACCTCGAAGTAAAGGAAGAGCTTGGGATGAAAAGGGAAGCCCGGCAAGGTTTAACCAATTGGGCTAGTCTCTAGTATGAAATCAGGAGCTACGTCCTGAGCTTAAAACTTTTCCTTTTTGCCGAGAGTCAGGATTTTTGTACGGATAACCTTCGTACAACTTAAGCACCGCCTGCTCAAACAGTTGAGACGCAAGGCAGAAGGAGATGCAGGAGGAGCAAACACTTCCGATATCCATGACGTTAGAGGCTGAAGGAGGAGCAAGGTGGTATAGATCCTTTTCTCGCTGGAGAAATCATCTTAATCCGCCCAGCTTGACAGACGGCATCACAAAGCGGATGAACCCTCTAAATCTCCTTGATTGCTATACCAATAGGCAGCAGCCAGCCTATAATTAATATTAATACTCTTCTAAATGTCTTCTCTTCAAGCTTATCAGGAACTGCATTTTTCAGTACTTTAAGCAGTCCTTCAGTCTTTTTCCTCATTCTCATATGAAGATACGTTTTGCATGCGTGAAGATGATAAGTCAAGTACTGCTTAAGCCCAGCTAGCCACTGCCCAGTTTCAGCTTCTTGTCTAATCTGCTCCTTCAATACTGTTATACACAAAAACCCTATAGTTGACGGCAAAGTCGCCCCTTTAAACATTGACATTGCTTCAGGCGGATTTTGTGAAAAAGTGATCACAGGAGAGTTCGGGACCTGCCTTTTTGCCTCTACAAATTCTTGTAAAAATACTCTAGACAATGACCCATCAGTATGGTCAGAAAAATTGACCTGAAAAATAAAATTCACTCTGTTTTCTCCAGGGATCACCCACAATTTTTCATTGGGCCTAATTAAAACTTCTTTTGGTTGGAAAGCGGTGCCTGATTTTACATTTTTTAAGGCTTTTATAAACGGCCCTGACAAGAAATGAGTCCTGAACATGCTGAATTTATTGGCAATATCATTGGCTCGGAGTTTTCTTTCTTCACCTAAAGAGGGATCAGGAAGCTGAGATCGGTCAATCAGGATTGAGTAGCTGCCTTCGTCTATTGCAATTGGGAAACCTGGGTAGTTTAGTTGTATTGATTCATATCCTCCTGCTTCTCCAACTGAAGCCAGCTGAGGTGCTAGAACTGTGAAGCATAAAGAATCAGTGTTTTGGCCAGAAATTACATATTGGATACCATCATAATCCGTAAGCTTGAATAACAAGTTGGTGAGATCAATTGTGGAGTTCAGTAGAGCTGAGATGTTGTCTATTATAAGAGGATGATGGGGATCAATAGACATCATTTTTATATTATCAACCTTTTGTTTATAAATGGAATATGGCCAGTCAAACTAATTGGCTACAAAAAAAAAAATTTAGAGCAAAAAATTGTCTTTGCAGGGCAATCAGTTTGGCTGAATATATAAACTTGAAGGAAATCCATGGACTTTTGGAGTTTTTATGGTTTTTAATGTAATTTTTATGATTGTGGGGATTGGGATTGCAACAGTTGGGATTTATGTGGTTTTGGATGTGTTGAGAGCTGACTGATATGATGATTTACCTTGGATTGCTGAGTGAGAATGGCTTGAATGGATTTGGGTAGACTTATAGAGGTAGGAATATAATATAAGCTTTGCAGTTTTGGGTGTTGCAATAATTATTTCAGCAATCATAGGACACAAAACAAGGTTCTCTCAAGCTGCTATGAATGTCTATATGATTTCTTTGGCCTTTATTTTTGCAGCGCAGTTAGCATTTACTCTGGCAATTGTCATTTGGTCTAATTTTACTCACTCCCTTTTGGATATTAAGGAAAACCATTAAAAAATTTCTATTCCTAGGGAAATTAATTTTCCTTATTTAGCAAGCAAACAATTTTATTTAAATAATATGCTTTATATAATATAGGATCTCCAGCTAATTTTATTAAATTTTAAAACAGCATGATCCTTAAACCATAACTTTATAAAAATTAATTTAAATTTTAATATTTTCAAATATATATATATATTAGGATTTTTTAAATCCTATAAATTATATGTAAAGAATTTTATAGCCCCTTTGGTTAGCGAGCAAGTTGTTTTTGCTTGGTAAAGAAGGGAAGAGTCATAAAATTAAGTATGGAAGTGCATGGGCAGTTAGGATTTTTATGATCATTGCTACAACTATTATTGGAGTTTGTTTAGTTGTAGGGTTTCTTTATAGAAAAAGTTTAAATGAGGTGAATTTTTCACATAAAACAGCTCATTCATTAAGCTTACCTGGAATTACACCCTTAGTAAGAGGAAGTAATTAAAGATTTTAAAGTATTTATTAATAACTCTTTAATAATCATTTTCAATAATTAATACCCTTTCTCAATTATTATTTTAGCCAATTATGCTGATTATGATAGTAATCTTGTCTGTAATCTTTCATGAAATTTTGCTTACTCCCCCGCTCCTCCGTGAGCAAGAAAATTTTGTTCGCTCACGGAGGGCTATATTTTTTTCGAAATAAAAAAAATTATTCGTAATAATTTTAAATAATATTAATTTAATTTTAAAATTATCAAGCTGTTTAAAATAGCGATTTCATTAAACTAAATTATTATATATCACAATATTCTTTCATAAAAAATTTTTTGTTGCTCTTGGAGGGTGGGTTTTTACCAGAGATTTTTTCAATGTTTTGTTCTCTCCAAAAAAAGGGGAGAAGTTAAATAATTATCTTTGAATCTATTGTTTGGTCTTGGTAGTTTTCATTTAAAAAAAGCAATAAAATTTAAATAATATTTGCATTAAATTTAAAACTTTTGGATAACTATTCATTTTCTTCATTTTGATTCACCAGACAAGTTGCAAATAAACAACTCACAAGAAAAACATTTTTGTTATTAAAGCAATCATATAATAAGTATGCTGAATATTATTTTCATTAAATCCTGCATATAAAAATTCGAGATTTTTGAATTCAGAAAAAACAAATTTAATATAAAAAATATATTAACAGTCAACTTTTGTACTCTTAAAAGGAATTAAGAATTAATTTGAATGGAAAAACAGCTGAAAATTCGGGTCGCTAACACACAATATGATATTATAAAATTAGTTGCCAAAGAAATCATGGGATGAGAGCTAAATGACGATCCTAGCAGCGACGACTGAGATATATGCTGGCAAGATTATGCAGTTACAATCGACCAATTCAACAATTTAAAACCTCTCCAAAAAATCAATCATTTTCCAGGGATGTTTGCACTAGCTCGTAAGAACAAGCTTGCTTTAAATTTACAACAAATGAAAATATTTTTCGAAAATGAGTATAATTTTTTCCCAAATACCTGGCTTCTTCCTCGAGATTTATATGATTTAAAAAATAAAGGCAAAAATAAAACTCTGATTGTGAAGCCTGAAGCATCTTCTCAAGGTAAAGGAATTTTTTTAACTAAGAGCATTGAAGGACTTCCTGAAAAATGTGTGGTCCAAGAGTACATTTCCGACCCTTTTTTGATTGAAAATTTGAAATTTGACTTGAGGATCTATGTATTGGTTTTAGGCTGTGATCCATTAAGAATCTACATATATGAAGAAGGCCTAGTAAGATTTGCGACTGAAGAATATATTGATCCTTTAAATAGTATAGATAAAGTTTGCATGCATTTAACAAACTATGCAATAAACAAAAATAATCCCAAATTTATCACTGGAAATGGTGATGAAGGGCATAAACGGAGTATAAGTTGACTATTTGGATATCTGGATGATGTTGGTCATAACACTGAAAAGCTGTGAAATGATATTAAAGACATTGTAATTAAAACGCTGATTAGTGCTCATCCGTACTTGTCATATATTTATAGATTATCTCATCCTCATGATATTTCAAATTCTATTCTGCTTATAATAAAATATGAATATTTTAATAGGTGTCGCTTTTACTTTCATATAGAAAATAGATAATTATATTAGTAATAAAACAGTATATGTGTTTTGAATTGCTAGGGTTTGATATTTTGGTAGATTCAAGCTTAAAGCCATGGCTTCTTGAAGTTAATCATACTCCAAGCTTCAAAACTGACACGCCAATTGATGAGCTTGTAAAACGAATGGTTATTCTGGACACTTTTAATTTAATTGGAAAGCCACCGAATGATAATGAAAGAAATGCACTTTTGCTGCATACAAAAACGATGCTGAAATCTTTATCTTTCAATGAAATGAAAAAATGAAGAAAAACTGAAGAAAATAGGTCTCAAAAACTAAACTCTATTTTTATATAATAAAATATTTCTTAGATATAAAGGATTATTTTAAATTAAAATAAAGAGAATTTGTTTTGAAATTAGTGTAAGAGAAAAAATTGAACAAGAAATTGAAGGCGGCTATCAAAAAATATTTCCAAATGATATTGGTGACTATGAAAAATTTATCATGGGAGCAAGGAGAGCCTGATCTAAAAATCATAGCTCTTTAAAAAAATCTGAAAAAATAGTAGAAGAAGAGAAAAAGCCAATTAAGAAAAAAATCAGTTTTCCAAAGCTTAAAAAAGCATTTTTCGAGCCTCCCAAGATTAAGCCAATCAAATTACGAGAAATGACCCCAAAGCCATCAGTGATGACTATTTCTTTTTATAAGCCTGCTCCAAAATATTCCCAAGCGTCTTTCTATAGCATCCCCAAAAAGAAACGAGCTTTTTCAGGAAATTTTGTCAAGCCAAAAATGGTTGAATATGAAGGAGAGATGGCCCGCGAAGAAAGCAAAGGCTATATGAGGATGAAAATAATTTCCTATTACTTGTAATTTTTTCTAAATATTTATTTATAATTTTATTGGATTCTCCAATCCTCAATAAATCTCAAAAATTAATTTAAATACAAATTTGATGCCGATAGCATTATTTCTTAATTATTAGCTAGAGAAGTAAACTTCCACCAATAATGGCTATTGATTTAGTAAGGGTAATCATCGCTATCATCTGCTCTCCTTGATTGAGTCCAGATATAAAAGGATTTCCTTGGAGGGCAATATTAACTAGCATTGCAGTGAATAAAAAGCAAGCTCTATGTTTAGAAAGTGTAATCATCAAGCATGCTGAGAGGACTAGAAATGCGCCAGCAATCGTGTGGATGTTTGTAAGAGGAACCATAGGGAGCTTTGTATTATATCTTGGATACTTAAGCTCATTTTTTGAATAAAAAAATTATTTAATGTTAGGCAATTAATAATAAACGCACCTTTATAATAAAATACAACATATAGAATTTTATAGTTTTTTGCTGAACTTCAGATGGGTAAGCACACATCATAGCACCTACTCCAACGAGGACAATGAAAAGCAGGCCAACTCCAAGCTGTTTACACATTTATTATTATTTGTCACAAAAATTATTTATCTTTTATTTTTATAATGGGTTCTAATATAATCTTCAAGTCTGTCAGCTTTTTTTTCGCTTTGGGCCAGCTTATGAGCTGCAAGTGTGACCTCATAATACAAATTCGCTAAAGAAATTGTTTCTTTATTATTTACCTGTTCAAGATCCCTTATTAGGGTTTCTTTATTTCTAAGTTCTGTATGCAGGTCTTTTCTTGCTTTTTCTGTATTTTTAAGCACTTTTTCGACCCTTTTCTTTTCGCGTGCCATCATCTTAACTTCCTCAGTTTTTTTGTTAATTGTTTCATGAAGCTAATTATAAAATACCAGCCCGATTTTCACATCTTTTGTGGCTTCGTTTAGGTCTTTGGTGAATTTTAAATGATTCAGCTGCCTTCTTAAACTTTGGTATTCATCAGTGGCTTTTCTACATTGGTCTAGTAAAGTTTGAATGCTCCCATGGGAGGTTGAGAGAAAGGAGGTTATTTCTTCGACTTCTTCGGCAAAGGACTGTTTTTGATTATAGCCTGAATATTATTTTGGCTCGGGCTTCCTGAGGGAAAAAGGGAAGCTGGTGAAGCTAACTAATGTTAGTTTGGTCAAATCTCTCCAAAATAGCAGACACCCTAAATCATGAGGGTTGCTTGGGGAGCTGTCAAGTAATATAGTTGATTTCACCAATTTCTTGTTTTTTCCATCAGGAATAATCGACAGCCCTATCCAAAAGAAAACTCAGACTATATCTGTTTCTTCTTCAAGCTGTATTGTGCTTTTAGAATTCCCGTTACAGCTTGGTTTCGTAGTCAGATGATCATGGATAATGACTCTATTTTTCATTATTTTAACGCATCAGTGTATTTTTTGTGGCCTTTATTGATAATATGTACAATAATTATACACTCAAGTTTTTTATTTTAGGAATCTTATCAGTTCAGAATTAATATTTTTTTGATTTTATTTACCTCTTATGTAAATCTTGATAAATAATTGATATCGATTTATATTATTTTTATCTAGCAGAATACATTAGTTAAATATAATTTTAAATTCCCAAATTATTAGATTGAATTTTTGATTTCATATTATAACATATTATTAAAATAAATGATTTTTTGCTCAAATTGATTATGATAGAACACATTTATTATATTTTATTATTAAAATCAGCTCAATCAGGCGAAATAAAGTTTAATCAAAATTTAAGAGGTCTTTCATAAGATAAATGTCAGGACCGAGTCTATCAAGAAAGCAAAGCAGCGAATCCTTAGTCCCTAAACCTGATAAATCATCACAAGCCCAGCAAATTCATTCCTCTTTCTCCAAAGCCTACTCAAATCTTGGCCTATCCCTTTCAAAATTCCCCAAGCTAAACGAAACAACGAAACTTAAGAGCAAGTCCCCAATGAAAAAAATTATAAAACCCAGATCAAAATCATCTATTAAGAATCCAAATGATCTAAATCTGACCAAAATTGACATAAAACCTAAGCTAAAGTCGAAACGGAACAGTAGGTCCTTTTCTTCTAGTTTTGCTATTGACCCTCTTAACAAAACTTTAGCACTGTCATCAGTAGTTAATTCTAATGATGAAAAAATAGAAAAATTAGACCAATCTATGGATAATTATAAGCAGATTTTTCATGAGAGCTCAATTAAAGTAATTCAAAAATCTAAAACGATAAGCGATTTTGAGCATAAGTTTGACCAAGAACTTCAGAAAATAGAAAACATAGATATGGATTTGAAATTTGATAAATATTTATCATGTGCAAAAAGGACATTTTTAAAAGTGCTGGAAAATGATAATGAGTTTACGTCTGTTTTAATAAAAATAAAAGATATTTATGATGGGTATATTGAACATTTGTGTAAAAATCAGCTTAAAAATGAAAAAATATTGAAAAAATCTTTTGATTTAGCAGAAAATCAAGATTCTGTAAATTTGGCAAGATTGGTTAAAAATCAACAAAATGATAAGCTAGCAGAGCAATGTAAAAATTTGAAATCTGACTCCCCTTTAAGTCGAAACAAAATATTGATAATATTTCATTTGGGTGCATTAGCAAAATTTTATAGATGATAATATTAATTTTCTATATAAATTAGTCATGAAAAAGTGCAAGTAGAACGTTATTTAAACAATTTTCGCATAATTTATTAAAATTTTTAATAAAATTTTCAATAAAATTTTTTTCATGCTCAATTTATATTCTTTTAAAAATTTTGATAGAAAAAATTTAATATAAATTTTTTAAGTGAAAATACTAATTTTTATAAAATTAGTTTAAATAATTATTGGAAAAACGCAAGTATACGTTTTGCATTAATTTTTTTATGTAATCTTCATAAAATAAATTAAAATTTAAAAAAATATTTATGGAGAAAATTTATATATAAAATTGTTCTTAGTCCTCTTTAAATTTGAACAGAATTTCTTGATACAATTTAAAGGGGTGGAGTGAGTTAAATTTAGTTAACAAGAAGCTACATGAGTCTATAGTAAGAGAGAAAAAGTATATAAAACTACTAACTCCCCCCCCCCCTCCGTGAGCGAACAAAACCATTAGAAAAATCACCATTTTTTGACCAAAAACCCACCCTCCGTGAGCGAACAAAAATTTTTTTTAATAGAAAAAATTTTAATGGAAAAAAATTTTGATATATAAGTGATAATTAGTATAATGAAATCTAGAGCTAATTCTGTTTAATTTTAAACAAATTGCGTTTTAAAACATAAATTTTGCAAATTAAATTAATATTTGCTTCCCAATTTTTGCAAATTAGGATTTTTTTAAATTTCGAAAAAAATATTTTTTATAAAATTTATATATAAATTTTTTTTAAAAAAAAAATTAACCCCCCTCCGTGAGTGAACAAAATTTTTTTGTTCGCTCACGGAGGGGGGGGGGGGGGAGTAAGCACTCTTGAAAAACAAGGGTATCCAATTCAAGAAATATATAACAATCTCAAAAAAAAGCCAAAAGAGCACAAAAGCCCCCTAATTTCAGCTGGTGAAGACTCAGCTAGCAGTACAGACTATTCAGATGTTTCAAGCATGAAGCGTGATATAACTGCTTCAGTGCCAAAGCTATCAATCCCAAAACCCTCTACTGAAGGATACCACCAAGAATTCATGTCTAAATTCAATGAATTTTCAGAATCCTGGAGATTGCAAATAGAAAAAGACAAAAGATAAATAATTATTTAATTAACTTGTAAATTAATTTATTTTGAAATTTAAAAGATTTTTGAGCTATAAATATAATTCATTATAGACATAAATGGTACCTTGGGGGAAACTTCTGTCTTTGACGATCAGGATGTTTACTAAGCCTGTCACGAACTACATAAAACTAGGACTAAAAAGCAACAACAGGCAATCCATGTATACAAAAAAAGTCCTTGTTAATTTAGGGCAATTTTATCATACCATTAATATTAGAATCCAAAGGCGAGCTTTTAATATGTCTGGCGGCGACTCTTATATCAAGCCTCTAACAGAAGATAAAGCAGTTGACCAAGGTATCGAATTTTTTGGAGAAATTTTAGTTTATGGGACTTTGTTTACATGGGGTATGTATGAACTGAATAAGTATCATCAAGAAGGAATTAGAAAAGAAGCAAGCAAGGCTGAGGTTTTAGCAAATATACATACGAATATTGAAGGATTGACTGGGAAATTTAGTAGTGTCCAAGAAGAAGTTACGAAACTTAGAGGCCAGTTAGATGATATTGAGAGGAGAAAAGAAGTATTGAAAGAAACAAAGGCTAATATTGGGGATTATCGAGGAAATAGTGATATGAAGCATGGAAGAGTCAATTTGATAAAATTAGATGATGAAAAAGAAGATAAATCTAGCTCAGTCCATTTGGAGGTACAAGATTTTTCGCAAGCTCAGAGAGGTTGCTCATTTTTTTAAATTTTATATATAACGCGTTTTCCATAAATCCCTTATTTTTACAAAAATTCGAAAGCAAAATGCATTAAATTTATAAATTTTATATTGTAAAATTAAGATATTTCAAATTTAATAGGTGTGGCCAAATTCCAATCAAACTATTAATTAATATCTAATATATTTTATTAAAAAACTATTACATTTATTTTATTTAGACATTACTTCCTAATATAGGATCTTTCTAAAAGCTTTTCAAAAATTAAATCTGAAGAAAATTCAATTTATCCATGAAAGCTCAAACTGCAACACTTCACTGATCTTTTCTTCAGATTAAAATAACCCCCCTAAAAAGCAGAATTTTTCAATAATTTTGTTCACTCATTAAAGGACAGAGTAAAGCTAAATAATTGTTAATGTAAACTGATCTCAATTTTCTGTGATTTTGGATGAGAAGTTAGAGTTTAGCAATAATAATTGTTTTCTAAATAAATCCTGCAATTTTAGATGAATTTCTCTATCTGTGATGCATTTTTTAATCTTTATTAAAATGTTTATGTGGGTAAGTCTTTTAAATGATCAGTCATGCTATTACGAATAGACATCTCAAAGAGACAAGAAAAAGGTCCAAGACAGTATAATTTTTATAATTGACTGCTTCGACTATTTATTATAAAAGGATCGGCCATTAATAAATAAATCTCGCAAATGGTAAAAACTATATAGGGAGCTGTCAAATCTCTGAGAGCGAAAAAAACGATGGGCAGACTGAGAAAACAAAACAGGCCTATGCCTAGATGGGCTTTCTATAAGACAGACAATACTCAGCGCTACAATTCTAAGAGAAGACACTGGAGAAGAACCAAGCTCAAGGTTTAAGTAACTAGTTAACAAACTTTGTTGAAAACTGCAATTTTCAGTAAAAAAGTGCATATAGTGTCAAATATACCTTCATATAAATATAAGTAAGGCTTAAGCTTATAATCATTAAAAGATCAGATAGATGCATTCAATCTAAAAGCATAGATATTGCATTTAGCCATGGCAGCTTTTAAAAATTTGTATCGTTTTTAGGCTTTTTATGGTTAGACTACTTCCCAGCTGAAAACATAAGGCTTTATTTATAAAATGTTTTAACTTGCCTATTTGAAGCTGAAAATATTCATGGGCTCAATTAGAATTAGTGTGATTTATTAATTCCAAGATAAGAAACTTAGAAAAGAGTGATAATTAATTTAAGCATAACTCAATTTGGCATTTTTCGATTTTTTGATCTTTTTGATATACTGAAAACTTCCCTTCTGTTTTCGAAATCTGCAGAGAAGGTGTCTTATGCTTCAACATATTCTCAATTTGTTTTTTTGCTTTTTGTGTTTTGGGGATCACAAAATAAGTTAAAGGCATTTCTTTAGCTTCCAGCAAAAAAATTGTCCCATAAATCTTTTCCAAATGCTCTTTTAACTCTTTTTGCTCAATCTCGCTTTCAAGCTTCAATAGAAAAATTTCTTCTTTTTTCTGCTTTTCTAAATCCACACATTTTTTGTTTACTGAGAAAAAGAATTTATTTTTTGATTTCTCAAAAATTTTATTCAGGGGAAGATTCATTATTTTCATTGATTTTAAGAGGATAGAGCCTGATATAAAAGCGTCAAATCCTGCACTATGCTGAACCTTTCCATCAAAAGGAGGCTCAATTTCAAATTTTAAAGATGATTGATATTCTTTATCTTTTTGCAAAATATCTCAGCAATCATGTAAACCTTGTGATAGCCTTGCATTGCCAAACTAATTATTAGTTACATATTGGTTTACTGCTGCTGATGTTTGAATAATTGATTTTGTATCAAGCAGGTCAGGGAATTTTTCTTGCAAATTGAAAGCAAACTCATTAAAGTTTATAGGAAGTGGATTGATAAATTTATCATATAAATGCAAAAGGTCAAAATACATGTTGTACCCAACAAGTGGTTTGCCTAGCATTAAATCAATAACTTGTGAAAATCCATCAATGTTTACTATTTTTTGCTCCCTCTTGCCTCTTCTTAACAAAATTCCTACAGGTATTTCATTTTCCCTCTTGATTTCTCCAGTAACCCCAAACTCTTTTTCCAGTTCTTGAATTGTGTAATCAATTACATGAAATCTCATATATTTGGCATCTAATAAAATTTCATCATCTTCATCATCCCAAAGCAAGACTTTATCTCTACACAAAGCATGAAAAGCTCTCATATCATGAGAAATTTCTTTATAATTTTTATTAGTTTTTTCTATAATATCGACCCTTGATTTAAAGCCAATTCCTTCTTTGAAAAGTTTATTGAAATCGAGGCCTGATTTTGCGGCGAATTTCATATCGTTAGAAATTGAGTAGGAACGATCAAGGGGGTGAGATGTCGACGGGAATAGATAAAATGTGTAAGGATATACCTTGATAGACTCAGGGGTTATAGAGAATGCACAGATCCCTGCACGAAATGGAAAATATTTAAGAATGCTGTCTCTTAACATCAAGTATTGTGATAGATTTGAATATTTATCATATGAGAAATCTTGAGGCAAACCTGTGAATTCCATATCAAAAGAAAGAAAATCTGCATTTCGGAAAATCGTGGTTAAATTAGGCAGGATTTTGGATAAATTCGATCTTGTGACTTCCATTCAAAGCTAGCTTTCCTTTCCTAGATAATTTTATCCTTATTTAATGGAGCTTTACTAGATCAAAAGTTTACCATAAATCTTAAAATGGCCCAGCCTGTCCATACTCATCTTCCACGCGTCGAAAGTGTCCAAACATACGGAAAAAAGAAGCACGCTCAGGCAGTTGCATTGATCACCAAAGGCAAAGGAATGATCAGAGTTAATGGTGTCCCTCTGCATCTGGTGGAGCCACAGACATTGAGAGTTAAAGTACTAGAGCCAATTCTCCTTCTTGGGGAATCCAGATTCAGCAAAGTCGACTTTAAAATCAGAGTTCACGGTGGTGGCTATGTAAGCCAAATCTATGCAGTCAGACAAGCCATCGCAAAAGGAATTATTGCTTTTTACCAAAAATATGTGGACGAAGCATCAAAAAGACAAATAAAAGAAATGATTTTGGCTTATGATAGAAGCTTGCTGGTGGCAGACCCAAGAAGAAAGGAGCCTAAGAAATATGGTGGTCCTGGCGCAAGAGCAAGAAGACAAAAGAGTTATCGTTAGAATAAGTTTCTCTTTCAGAATAATAAGCTAAAAATGTCTAAATAGGCTAATAATCATCAAGAAAATTAATTATCAGGTAAATACGTGCTAAAAATAAAAAATAAATGTTGTGCCACCATAATCATTTGCTAGTTGTTAGATAAGATAACTTTCTTTGCAAAAGTTTTTATCTATTTGTATATTTATATTAAGTTAAGGGATATCATATTATATAATATAGTATAATAAAGAACACATGCTTTAATATACCCAATTTAATCAATTTATTGCCACAGCTAGTAATTTTATCTCATCAATGTATATTAAAAAAATTAGTCTGAAATAGTAGATTTTATTAAATGTGCATTTTTACATTTTAGCTAAAAAAAATTTTTTAGCATTTATTTTAGCTCATGTTAGCATAAGGGCTAATCTACTTGATTATTATTAGCCCATTTTAGACATTTTAGCTTAAACTTGTGTTTTTTCTTAGCTTTTCCATCAACGATTAGCAATTCCTTGACTATTCTAGCGCGTTTTAGCAAGTTCTCCAATTTTTGTCCTATAGTAAATATTGATTTTTTGATAATTTTATGCTAATTTAGGGATTCTCCTGTGCTATATTTAACTTATAATCAATAAGAAAAAATTCATAAATGAAAGAAGACGAAATTAATGAATTAATTAGAAGAGCTCTGACTACAATAGATGCCCCAGCTTTAATTAGCCAAATTGCTCAAGAATTCTCAAATGCAGGCTATTCCCCCTGTCGATCTCTCATTCAGAATCTTAAAAAATTAATAAAATCCCACCAATATTCTCCTACAATAAAACTCCAGGCTTTAAAAATTATTAAAGCTTGTGCTGATACCGGGAATTCTTATTTTCTGACCTATCTAGCCAAAAAATTAGCTTCACGATTTCGATCTCTATGCTCTTACCAGTCAGACTCAAGCGATCCTCAGAGAGGAAAAACACTATTCCAGTCTGACTCAAAATCTGAACAAAACGCATCAGCAGGTTTTTTAAATCTTCTCCTACAATGTATAGAAGAATGAGCTGGGAGATTTGGTGCTGACGAAATGGGCAGAGAAACAATTTTTTTCAAAATTTACATGGATTTAAAAAATAAAGGTGTCACTTTTCCACAAATAGAACCAAATGATGAAGAAAATTCAATAAAAATGCTTTTAAAAAGCATAAAAAAACTGATTGAAAATAATGGAGATATTAGTGAGGTGAAGGAAAAATTGAGGACTGTGAAAGAGTTCAAAAGAAATATTGAAAAAAGAATTGCGGAGTCTATGGAGGAGTCTAATGAAGAGGATATTTATGAACTGATTGTGCTAAATGATGAAATTAATGATGTGTGCAAAATATATAAAAGGTGAAAAAGTAGATTAAATCCGCCGAAAGGAAAAACAAAAAATTTTGAATATGAGCCGATACAGGTGAAAGGGGTGAGGTTTAATCAAAAAATTGAGGAATATGAGCCGAAGCCTGCTCCTTTGCCTGATGCAATTGAGGATCCGATTATGGTTGAGCTAGCTAATGATAAATCTCAGCGGCAAACTTCTTTTCATATGAAGGATTTAAAACTAAATGACCCTGATGAGATGAGTGAGCTTAAAGAAGAATATCTTAAGTCAAAAGATATAGCTCAGGAGCGCTTTTAGATTGCCTGGGTATGGAGACTTAACAGAAATAGTGTTGGCTGGAGATTTTAGATGCTAGTCAAGGAAAATTATTTAATGATAAATAGAAGAGCTTGGAAATTTATTAAACACGCGCTGTTAAGAAGAAAATTTGACTTATTATTATGGTGATAACTGTAATGCATTATATATAAAGGAATTGCAGCTACTTCTCTTTGATTGGCTGACAAACTAATTCAAATAATCAATATATTCTACGTCATGGGCACGCTTTTAGCGTGCCCAATGTATAAGCTGCTCGAATATGAGGATTTAATTCACATGTATAAAGCTGACTTAGCCCGTCTGCAAATAAAATACCTTGAAGCAGTTGAAGAGCGAGAAGAAATAAAATGCCGAGCGGAATCCTTAGGCTCAGCCAATACAAAATCTGAAACCACTATACAAGATGTCCAAGAAAAGTGCAAAAAGCTCGAAAACGAAAAAGCCTCACTACTCGAAGAAATTGAAGCTTTTAAAAGCCAAAATAATTGTTTAAAAATCACAATAAAAGAAGCCCAAGAAAAATTGTTAAAAGCAGAAGAGCAGATAAATAAGCACGAAAGATACATTGAAAGCATAGAAGTCATGAATGAAAACCTTACGCTAAAAAACGAAGAATTAATGCAAAAAATTAAAAATGCATCCACACAAAAAGGCTCTGAGAAACAAGAGCTTAATAATGAAATCCCAGGACCTATACCACAGCTAGAAATTCATCCACAAGAAGAGCAAAAAGAAGAAGTTTCTACTGTAAAATCCGACCCGTGGGGGATAGACGGGATACAATGATTAACCCAAAAGTGAAAACTATAAATGATTCTATATAATAAAGACTTTAATTACACATTTCGCCTTTGCTGAGGTCTAAGCTCTTCAATTTGCTGCTGCTGAGGTGCTTTCTCTTCTTCAGCTTTTGCTCTTTCTTCATTTCTGCTGTTTTTATTCTAAATATTTTTTACAAAATTCAAAATTGTCCAATCATAAATAAAATCATATTGATAATTTTCTCTGAAAAATAAGTCCTTAAACATTCTCTTCAAGTAAGCATAGTCAGGCCTTTCTTCAAACCTGAGCCCTCTAGCATAATTCATGTAAGTTGTAAATTCCTGAGGAAATCCTTGGCATAAAACTTCAGTTCTAGTGTCGAGCTTTCTTTGCATTATTAAGTCATACTTTTCTTTTTTTGAATGAGCTCGGATACCCATCCATGGCAGGCTTCCTCTTAGAAAATACATAAAAACAAAGCCAAGTCCTTCGATATCATCTCTGCGGGACTGCTCAATTCCGAGATGGGTGTTAACAGCTGCATATCTGGCAGTGCCAGTTAAACTTTTGCCTTCTCTATATGGGATATGCTGCTGAGTTTTTGGGTCTCGATATTTCTTAGCTAAGCCAAAGTCTATGATAAAAATCTGGTTTGCTCTTTTGCCAAGTCCGATTAGGAAGTTATCAGGCTTAATGTCTCTATGCAAAAAATTCTTAGCATGGAAAAATTCGACTCGAGAAACCATCTGATCTGCTAACATTAAAACAGTTTTTAAAGAAAACCTACGGTTGCACATTGAAAATAAATCTTCTAGAGAAGGGCCGAGTAGATCTAAGACCATTATGTTATATTCACCTTCTACTCCAAATCAATGAATGTTTGGGATCCCTACACCACCTTGTAAGAGGCGATATAGTTTAGATTCATAAAGAAGTTGAGGGTGACGTGAATCAGCACGCTCAAGCTTAATCGCTACCTCTTCGTTTGTTTGAACATTGGTACCAAGATAAATTTCACCGAATGAGCCACTACCTATTTTCCCACCGAGTCTGTATTTGCCAGCTATGCGAATGTTGTCATTTTTGAAGCTCATTTAAGATTATATGAAATTATCATTGTTTACTTAATGATAAATAGAGGTTTCGTAAATTTTGAGAGAATTTGTATGAATTTTTATATAGGAACAATAAAAAATGTATTTTAAACTAAGACTTTATTTCAGTTGGCAATTTAGCCGCCAGATATTAATTAAAAGCATGATTTATAAGAGATAATTTATAAATAATTAGTATTATTTATTCTAGTTTGGATTGCTTAATAAATGAAGACTATTTCTCTCTATTGACAAAAAGGATATTTACAAAATTTTTTAATCTTATCTTATTAATCTAATAGCTCAGCTTTCTAAAGATCCTTATGAGCCATTAATTAATTTTATAAAAGAGATTTTACTCTAAAGAAACAAAGTATTAAAATTTTTGAATAAAAAATTAGAATTTCTCAGTATTAGTATTTAAACAATTGATTTCAATTTTCAAAAAAAATCTATTTTAATCTAAATAAATAATTATGACTGAAAAAGAAGCAGTCTCCATCAATCAGCAGCTTCACTCAGGCAATCAAATTGCTAGTGTGAACATAAGCGTTAACCTCAAAACAGGAGAAATCTCACGTGAGCGTGCAAACTCTGATGTTTCCAAAAGTTTTAGGTCATTAAAGAAATCTTCCTCACTTTCAACCATGTCGGGCCGAGAAGAAACTCTCTTTGCTAAGCAAGCAGAATACCAAGCAAAACTCAATCTTAAAGTTTTAGAAAAGCAGGCCAAAGAAGTATAGTAATTGCCCGAGGATGGCGCTATCTTGCGCCATCCTCGAGCAATTCAAAAATGGCCCCACACCGGGAATCGAACCCACGTGTGGGGCCATTTTTTGTATGTGGAGAACATCGACTTCCACGTACCAAAAATGGCCCCACACGTGGGTTCAATTCCCGGTGTGGAGCCATTTTTTAAATTGCCCGAGGATGGCGCAAGATAGCCCCATCCTCGGGAAATTACAATAAGTGAGCTACGACAAGCTCCAGAAATTAATCCTAGGTCGAGAAAACTTGCTGCAAAAATAAAAGATAAGCAGAACGTCGAAATTAAAGTACAAAAGAAAATTGAAGTTATTGAAAAATCCAATCGAGCATCTGGATCGCTTAGAATATCAACAGAAAGCCTTCTGGACTCATTGAAAGCCCGCCCTCATTCTTTTGGCACTAACGAAACAGACCAAAAAAACCCTACAGTAGAAGCCAAAAATGAATCAATTGACAAGTCAAATTTAAGTGTCATTGACCGCACTCACATCTGGCTTGAAAAGAAAAATTCTAAAATCGAAGAAAAGAAAAGCAAAAATAAAAACAAAGAATTAGACGAGTGCACATTTCAGCCTCAGCTCTATGAAAGAATTCTCCCAGATGCATCTTCTATGTCAATGCTATCGGACTCCAAAATCTCTCAAACATCATTCACCTCATTTTACTCAAGAAAAAAAGACTATGAAAAGAAGCATACACATTCTATGTCTGGTATAGCACCACAGCAGAATGAAGAAGAAATGTCAGGTTTAGCCAGATTTTTAGCAAAAGGCCCTTATGATGAGAAATCTGATGTTTTGACTGATTCTTTACAAGTCACTATGCCTAATATGAAGTATACTCCAATTACTCCAGTCACGAAGCAGTTTAAGTTCAAAACTGGGTTCAACGAAAGTTCATTTAAAAAGAACGCGAAGCCTATGTTGGCATATAGACTTGATTAGCCAGCTTAGTTTAATATAAAATTATTATTAAAATATAAATGAAACGAGGCAATGCTTTTGTGCCAAAAATAGCTGATGACACTTTAGTGAAAACCTCAATCCTCGTCCGTATTTTAGCATTAGTTACCTTACTTTTTATAATTCCTCTAGAAGGTCTCTTAAGAGAAGTCTTATCAAATTGAGGAACAGGATTTATTTATGATCTCCAACAAGACCGAACTGATAGTGGAAAAGATTTTTTTAGGCTGGTTTCTTATCTCGGCACAGAATGAATGCTGATTGCTGTAGCACCAGCTTTTTATCACCTATGTGATCCAAGGAGAGGAATTAAAGTGATATTTATTTCTTGCTTCTCAATGTACTTGTATAGCTTTATTGCTTTATTTTACAAAGAGCCACGGCCATTTTGGGTTGATGATGATTTAAGAAGGTAATTATGAAAAAAAACCTAATGTGTAAATTACAGTAAATTTGAAACCTATGATAGTGATTGTAAATTTTAAAAATTTTAAATCGCATGAAAAAAATCAAACAGAAAAAAAAATTTTTTTTATACCGTAAAAAACTCCACAGTCGATTTTTTGTTATTTTCGCTGTTAATTAATGTTATTAATAACTTATCCGATCGTATAAAAATGGAAAAATCAATGCTAGATAAATCATAATTAATAATCTATATGATTGAAATAAAACAATAAAGGAACTTTATCGCACCTTTTCGGGCCATATAGGGAAAACTCCTATATTTTTTTTCATTTAAGTTTTTGACTAAAAAAATGACTATAAAACACTCCAAAAAATTTTAATAAAATATATGACATATAGTTAATAGTAATTGCAATTTTATGATGCTAAATCATATATTTTTTATAGATAATCCTAATGATCCCTTATCTAAGCAACGACAAATGGATAAAAAAAACTAAAATGATTTTAAATAAAAAATAATAAGAGAGCCATTTAAAATTTTACTTTCTAATTCTAAAATTCCCTCTTCGCCATTGGAGAGCCATAGGAAAAAATTGATTAATTATTAGCCCTTTGTTAGGAAGCAAAAAAATTAATATCATAGAGGTAATAATAATTTGATATATAATTAATGGCAAGCACAATGAAATCTTTAGCTAATTCTATTAAACTTTAGAAAGCTGATGCTACGAAACATAAATTTTTATCATTAGATAAGATTCTTGATTTCAATATTTACAAATTTGGATTTGAAAATCCAGAAAGATTTTACTATTATTATTAATTATGATTGCATCTATTATTGATTCTCCATTTTATACGATCGGATAAGTTTTTAATATATTTAATACCATTAATTCATAATATCTGTTTTTGCAAAGGTTTTTTTTATACGAAAATGACAAAAAATCAACTGTGGAGGTTTTTCACAGTGTGTTTCTTCATGCAATTTTAAAAATTTACAGTCACTTTTATAGGTTTCAAATTTACTGTAATTTACCCACCAGATTATTTTTCATGACTACCCTTTAAGAAGTGTGCTATGCAGGTCAGGCTATGCGAATCCAGCTGCAGAAATTTTATTAGGTTCCGTATTATACTGCACCACTGCGATTGAATTTTTTCACCGCAGCAGATTTCGAATTCTTGCTTATTCTTTGACAGTAACTCTGCTTATCCTTTTAAGCTGCGGCACCGTATATCTAGGAGAATATTTCCCGCATCAAATTTTTATTACATTTTGCTATGCTTTTATTTATTTGACAGCTTTATTTGTGTTTGACAAACTTATGATGGATTTTACATTAAAAAGCTGCTTTAATTACAAAACTAATAGAGTTTATGTGGTTTATTGATTTATTGTGACTATGTTTTTATTGCTAGGGGTAGTATCTATATATGATATTGTTACACTAAATCATGCGACTGATATTTCATGGATAAAAAATGCGACGACACATTGTAACTGGAATTATGATGTAGGCGGGGCGTCTACATTTTATAAGTCTGCTTGGATTTTTTATAATTTAGGGTTTGTGACTGGGTCTATGTTTACTGCAAAATATTTATCGATGTTTTGGGGGTGCACAAGTTTATGGAAAAGTTTTCTCAGGTATGCGATTTCTGCTGGTATTAGCATTGGAATATATAAGCTGTTCAGCTTAATAGTAGCAGAGGACACCACAACAGAGTACATGTGAAAATACGCCTTTCCGTTATTTTTAATTGCTTATATATATTTTTCTATGAATATTTATAGTAAATCATAATTAAATTGGCTCCAGCTTATTCATATAAAATAAGTTATACCCAGTGCTGATGAATTATTATTAATTTTAATGAATTTTATTAAAATTCAAAATAATAAAATATAATATATATGTGCAGGACTTTTACCACTATTTTTCTCAAAAATCCAATTAGCTTTGGATGTCCCTCCAGATATAGATGAAGAAAATGAGCTTAAATCGATAGGCAAAACTAAACGTAAATTATAACTAATTAAATGGAAAATACGCGTACCTCTGAGTTTGATTTTTTTAATTTCGAAACCAAAATAAGAGGAATTGTATCAGAACTTATAGCGCCTACATTAAGGAGAGTTACAAATCATGAAGAATCTATTGACAAGCTGATAAAGCATGATAATTCTGCTCAAAAAAGACTAGATGAACTTGATTTTATGACTGATAAAACATTGAAAAAAGTAATCACTATTGATGAGCTGAGCAAATCACTTACAGAACTAACTCCCCATTTAAGAGTGAGCAAAATTTGAAGACTCTCCTTTATGGAAAATTAGCACTTTTTAAAGAGCGTAATTTTTTTATTGAAAATATTTTTATATGTATACAATAAGACAATAAGCTAATTATATAATAAGTAGATAGTTTGCATTTTTAAATATAAACTCTATAATTTAAATAATTTTTTTTATTTCAAATTATATTCTTTAAAATCTGCTATTAATTTTCTTAAAATAATTTACCCCTTCTTAAGAGCGACCAGAAAACCTTGGTCTCTTTTGCGTATGTGGAATGAGAAACCAAAAAAATACCCAAGATGCACATAATATGTTTAGGTTTGAAAGCCTTCAGACTAGTGTTGACAATATAAATCATTTATTTGAAAATATTTTAGTCAACTTTTCTTCTTTGCAAGATTCTCAATTGGGAATTCGAAGTTTAGTTGAGGAATTTAAGTATAGCTTTCAAAATGATATAGCCTATAAGCATAAATGGATCTTCCTAGACTTTGAAAACTCCCAGAGTTGGTTATCTAATTACGGCTAGAAAACAAACTTAGAGAGTTATAAATTGAAGCCATTTAGGCTCTCGCCAAATCTCTGAACTGGTTTGCAAGCTTAATTTAGATAAGCCAACTCTTGAAATTTCTTGGTCTAGAACGATTAATAACCCCTCCTAGGCTATAGAAAATCAATTACTGAAGAAAATAATAAAAATAGAGAAGAAATTTGAAATTGTTGCAATTTAATTCGAGAGGATTGAGAAAAATTTAGAGATCGCATTGAAGATAATAAAAGACAAATGGTTGATATTAATGAAAATGTTTTGCCTGCAGTAAATAAAGATGTAGAGATGCTTAAAATTAAGATAAGAGAAGTAAAACAGAAAATAGAAAATAAAAATGAAGAAATCGAGGATAAGGAATTGATAAGGCTTAAGAAACAAATACAAAAAGAAATAGGTGTCTTATATGAAGAGATTGTTGAGCTTACTCCTCCTCCGTTAAGAATAAAAAAGTCTGTTAATGATATAAGCATTTTATATAAAATATTTAATTTATAAGTATTAATTAATATAGTGAAATTTGTATTTAATTCTATAAAACTATAATTTGCATTTTAAAACTACATTTTTTAAAATTTTATCATTTTTTTTTTTCTTTTCATTTTTTACAAGAAAATAAAAATTTAAAACATTTTGCTCGCTCACAAAGAATTAGAGATTTTAAAAATAAAATATTAGGGTATATCCAAACTCAACTGCCTATAGAAAGGCTGCATGATATTTCTGAGTCGCTGAGCGTTTTTCTAGGCTATGAGGATTTAGTAAATTTCATAAATTATGAAAATTCCAAATTGGAAAAGCTAAAAACTGAGGATGGGAATAAACTGACAATAGGTGAGATAATAGAAAAAACAAAAAATAATGTTGAAAAAATTGACGAAGTCAGAAATTTACGATTAAATAATGCCAAGGCTGCTGATGAATCTAAAAAGGCTCTGCTAAAGAAAGAAAATGAAGCTATTATTAGAAGTCATAAAAGCCACAGATCATTAAAAAATGAAAATTCATCAAGTCAAATAAAAAATAACATAAATTCATCAGAAAATAGTCTGCCAATTAAAGAAATAATTGAGGAGACCTATGAAAATAAAAAAATAAGAGATCTTAGCTCACATATCAATGAAAATTTGGCTGGAAAATTCAAAGAAGACCAAGAAATTATAGATGAATTGCCTTCAAATTCTCAAGTTCTTGAAATATCTGAATATATGCAAAACAAAAAAACAAAAAACAGGCCTAAAAGAATAAGGCCTACAAAAGCAGCTAAGGAAAAAATTCTGCCTGGTTTAGCTGTGCAAGAAACAGATCATATAGACAATTATCAGGAAAATAAAAGTGATGATTATATTCAATCACCAGAAAATAATCCAAAAAACAAACTTCTAAATTCTTCAAATTTGCAAATCAGCTTTACAGAGGCTCCCATTCAGAAAAAACCATCGAACTTGCGAGCTCAAGAAGACCAAACTGAATCTTTAAATGAAATTCCTAAAAAATCTGAAAATCAAATGGACAGACTTGATAAAGAAAAACTACCAAAAACAGTGTCTCTAAAACAAAGCCAGGATAAACCCATAAGCTTGAACCCAGAAAATGAAAAGCCTAACCAATCTGCAAAAAATACTCAACTTTCAGACGCTAGTTTTGTATTTCAGCACAAATTAGATACTAATCATCCAATAGAAGAGCTAAAAGAAAATATCAATATCGAAGAATTTTCAACCGAAAGCAACAATCCAAAGCCAGAAAACCTTAATTTGACTGAAACTGATCTTTCCTCAGAAGAGTCTTCAAACAGCCTTGATGAAATTTATGTCCAGCTTGATGACCTTAAACTCTCCCTCAGCCATCTCTTAATTTTCAAAGAAGAATTCGAGGCTCTAAAAATTGACTTCATCTATAAAGCTGACTTCGAGAATCTCAAAAACGACCTAGAATCCACCGTTTTATTCTGCAAAGCATCTCTAGAACAATTCAAAAGCGAAATTGACTCAAATTTTGATTTATTTAATAGTGAATTCAAAATTATGCTAAAAGAAAGAAAACAAGACAGATATGATATACAAAAAATGATTTCCCAGACCCAACAAGAGTCAAGGGATCGTGAAAAATTAATGGCAACTATAATAAGCCAGGTAGAAAATATTAGTGAGCTTGTAGCTAGCTTAAGCGAATTTTGTAGGGTGATGCATACGTTGATACTTCAAGATGAAGAAGATAGGCAATCTATTCAATTAACGGGGTATTCTGACAGCTCTACTCCAAGACTATCAAAAGGAGTTGTTTCTTTAAAACCTGAGTGTATTACATGCACAGGACAAAACCCATTGCTTTTAAATGCCTTTAAATTGGCATGCTTAAACTACTCGCCTACACCTGTAAAATATAGGTATAGAACTTATAACAGAAGGCAATTAATTCAAATAATGGGAAGCTTCTTAGGAAGTGCATGGAATTCTGCGAGCACAAAGCCGCCTTATGACTCTGGGTCTTTTAAAACTTTGAATGATTCAGATATTTTGCCTGGCTCAAAGGGTGCTAAACATAGGGCATCAAAAAGCCAGCATATAGACTTGCCAAGCATAAATACAAGTAAATTGTTTTTGGATATTCAAGAAACATCAAGAAGTTATCTTTAAGGAAAAATATAAATATTTCTATTACTTTTGTGTCAAATATAAGATTTATTATCGAGCCTTTTTAATATTTCTTTGATTTTAAATGTCAAGCATAATTTTCTTATCTTTTTACAAGAAAAAGGTCATTATTTAGATGCTCGTAAAAAATCTCTAACTCCCCCCTTTGTGTGAGTGAACAAAAAAATTTTGTTCTCTCACGGAGGGGGTTTAAAAAAATTTATATATAAATTTTATAGATAATATTGTTTTCAGAAATTTAAAAAATTCCTAATTCGCAAAAATTGGGAAGCAAATATTAATTTAATTTAAAAATTTATGTTTTAAAAAGCAATTTGTTTAAAATTAAAAGAATTAGCTCTAGATTTCATTATACTAATTATCACTTATATATCAAAATTTTTTTTCAATAAAAAATTTTTGTTCGCTCACGGAGGGTGGGTTTTTGGGATTTTTCTAATTTTTTTGTTCACTCACAGAGGGGGGAGTAAGTTTTATGAAATAAAGAGCATTAATTATATTTATGTCGCGAACAATACTCGACACTGAACCTGGCTACTGGGAAAATGCCTTCAAGCTCTGGCATACAAGCTACAAGGACTCAAAATTCAGAAGCGGACTCATTCATAGAAGCCATTTATGGGGAGAAGTTGATTCTCATGATTTGAAGTACGTCACATCAGCCCCATCAACCAAAAGACAAGAGGCCAGACTTTATGCCCCACCTAGAGGTATTCCATACCCACGAGAGTGCGCAAAACAAATTAATAAACTGGTCCAATGCAAAGCTAGCTACGGAGTTCACAGCCCTGCTGATGATGTTCCTCAATGCAATCAATGGAAAGGTGTTATTTTTGAAGAATGCCCTCACTGGGTTGTAGAGAATTTAGCTCTGAAGAAAAAAGTTGCGAAGAGATATGAAGATATAGACAATCTCACTTATCAGAGAGCTATGGAGATATCAGACTATAATAAGTAATAGATCTTCTTATCGTCAAATTAGATAGAGAATAATCACTTTGTAATAAATTTTATTGTATTAATAAGTGGTTTAGGATTATTTATTTAAAATAATTAAAAATAGATTGCTTATTTGGCTATTAAACCAATTTATTAGGCAATTGTTGAAGTTTCAAAAATAAGATCTAGTATTCAGCCTTGGAAAGGTCATTTGAGATACTCTTACTCTCCCCTATAAATGGGAACTAAAAATTCTGTTTCAATTTAAAGGTAGCTTAATTTTTTTTAAATAAAATTATATTTTAGAATCTCTATAATTTTTTAACAATTAAAAATATAAATTGAATGCAATGTTTTTGAATTTTAATTTATTTTTATATATAATTAATTTAAATTATTAATCATTTCTGATTGCCAATGTTTTCATTTAAAGTAAAAAAATTCAATCAAAAATTTTATAAATGAAAATAATAAGTTTTGTATAAATAGTTTTAATCTAATTTAATGGAGGGACAGAATACTATTTACGGCTGCTTAACAAAAAAATGGAAAATTTACCTGTAATTTGTGTTCCAATTTAAAGGAAATGGAGTCAGTGAAAATAATTTGAATTTTCACCAAACATGAATGTGTAATAAATAATATAAAAATGAAAAAAGTGGTTTCTCAAGAAAATCTAATATCTTTGCAGTCATACCGCACATTTTTCGAGTCAACAAGTGAATCATCAACAAATAGAAACATGATTTATAAAACAATATCAACTCCTCTTTTTGAAAAACGAGAAAAGCGAAGCCAATTGTCTACAAGATCGGCAGGAAGAATAGCATCTCCATCCCCAGTGACTATTTCTAGTAAAATTAAAAACCGGAATATACATCAAGATATCCAAGTTACCCCAGAGCTTGCTTCTCAAGTAATTAAACAATTTCTCCTTCCTATGTTTGAAGCAGATGGCCGTAACATAGCTGCTAAAAGCAGATCATCTCTATTTGGGGTCAATTCTAAAGAAAACTCAGAAAGAACAGCGAAATGCAAGCTTAAATCCTCCATAACAAATTCTTTTTTTTTTAAAATAAAAAATTATAAAATTAAAATTTTTTTATCCATTTAATAGGAAAATTAGTGATATTATTTCAAAACAATTAAACATGACTAATAAAGAGCTTGAAAATCTAAAAAACCGATGAACTGATGCAGAGCTAGAAAAAAAGCGAATCCAAGCTGAGATTGATGAAGTTAAAGGAAACTTAATAGGCAGCATTTGCACGCTGAATAATCTAAAATACCAAATCCAAGAAACCAACAAATCAATGAAGTCTGAGCAGCTCAATGCAAGCTTAGTCAATCAACAAATCAACGAATATAGGCAGCTTAATATCAAAAAAGAAGCAGATCGAATTGAAAATATTGATCAACTCAATAAAGAAAGAATTCGAAATAAAATGCTTGGCGACAAAGCTAATGAACTTCAACACTGGAACGCAGCCTTACAAATGCAAAATGATATCATGGGAGAAAGGCTCAAAGGGCTTTATGGAGCTTGTGAAGACTTGTGTGGCAGCGAAAAAAGCACTGAAAAAATTGATAATGAACATCAAATTATCAGAAAACGATGCGACGATTTGTTTGGTTTTTGAGTGAAAACTGAAGAAGATGCTTTACAGACAACTAAGAGCTGCATAGAATTTATATTTCAAAATGATACAACTTCTACGAAAAGGCTAGGATATAGAGATGAAGTCAGACGATTAAAAAACACTATGAAAGAAATATTAGGCGCTATGGGCAAAAAAGTCTCCCAAGCCAAAGATGAAAGAGACACATATGAAGAAAAATGCTCACAAATGGAAAAAAAGTTCAAAGAAATAAATGAAAGCTATGCAAAAGTGAGGCTCCAAATTAAAGAAATGAACGCTAACTACTCCCAGCTCTATGAGCGTACAAAACTTTTAGAAAAATCCCTATTTTTTGGGTAAAACCCACCGTCCGTTGGAGAACAAAAAATTCTTTAATATCATAAAATCTCTTGCTAACTCTGTTTAATTTTAAAAAATATTTTAAAATTAAATTAATATTGCTTCCCGAATTGGGATTTTTTAAATTCCGAAGAAAAAAAATTAAACCATCTCCGTAAGCGAACAAAATTTTTTTGTTTGCTCTGGAGGGGTAAGAGGAAACAGTTTGGCTTAAATGAAGAAAAGTTATGCAAAAATTGCAATAGACCTTTTTTTGAAAAGGACAATTACAATTGATCTTGTCTAAGACATGCTGGCAAATGGAATGGAATGATGTACTGGTGCTGTGGAAATATTAAAGAAGACACCCCTGGCTGCGTGACTTCTAAGCACGAAAGCAGAGATGAAGACGAAGAAGAAGAAAACGAGCCCACAGAAGAAATTGAAAAGAAAAAATACAATAAAAGATGCCCGAGCTGCAGAGAAATCGGACACTTGCCTAGCCAATGTCCTAAAGATCCAAATGCTCGAAGCAATGTAAGCCAAACAGAAGAGCTCGACCGAATTGTATTAGCTAAAAGAAGAAGGGACAGGATGGGGAACATGTCTAATGAAGTAACCTCCAAATTAAAATCAATGAACAAGCTTAACCAGCTTGGCGAAATAAAGACTATGAGGAGCAATTTTGGCTTTGAAGATATAGAAGAGGTCAGGATGGCAGCTGTGACCTCACCCCCTATCAATGTTTTTGAGATCGCCAAAAGGAAATCAGAAAGGTCAACTACTATTAAACATAGAAGACTTACAAGGACCAATATCAGTCTGAGCAAAGAGCTAGCTGGGATTATTGATTCCAATAATGAACTTACCCCTAAAGGGTATGAATTAAACTCGTCAAGAAGATCCAACCTTAAACTGTCACCTATAGACACAAAGAACCCAGAAACCACTTGTGAAACAGAAAAAGGGTATTAGTTACAAATAATAAATTATGTTATTTTAAATAAGGATTTTTAAGTTAACTTAGCCTCCAATTCCTGCAATAGAGAGAACTGAACTGATGGAGCCGACTAGAAATAGGACAAAAAAGCCTCCAAAGATTATTATGAACTGCCAGCTATTTGGCTGATATCCCATGATCTTGCACCGTAATAAGGCTATATAAAAATTACCTGGGAGTATAAGCACGATTATACCGCAGCAAAAACCTCCTAAAAATCCGAATAATACTGTGATTGCAGGATACACAATTGCGATCCCTAAGGAGGTCAGTAGTAAGAGAAGGGTGACTGATACGTGTCTAGATAGTTTTTACAGTTTGGTTGAAGGGGTTTCTATCTTTAGCATGTTCTTGATTATAGTTGTGCGGCAAGGGTGGATGTTGATGGGAACTGCGAATATTAATGTAATTGACATAAAAATTTTGGAGATTACCATTGCTCAGTCATTTTTGATATCTGCTGGGGTGTCTCTCATAATAATCAAAGTTGGAGTATCATCTAGTGCTGATAAATAGCCATAAAGTCCTAGGAAAATATAAGTTAGTTAGTTAGTTTTAAATGGCCATACTGGGTGAACCAGCGGACCACGACACCTCAACTCGAAAGACGACTCCAGGCCGGGTTCTGATACGACCATACTCCTAGGCCCGACGCCATCTTGTTTTCTGTTCTGAACCACCTGTCCAGAGGATCAGCTCCTCAGGGAAGAGCCACTTCTTGGAGAGTGCCCCGATGGTCCTGAGTAGGTAAGACATGTGGTAGGAAAAAACCTGTCTAGCCCATCTGGCAAGGATAGGAAAACCTTCGGGGGAGAAATAAAACTTCCTTTTCGGCACGGCTTCCCCACCTCTGAAGGCCTACTTAAGGCAGGAAACGAGGCCCTATATTTCAGCTTCATCAGAAATGGGTCCTACCAGCTCCATAGGAGGTGTGCCTCAGAGTCCAATTTCCGTCAGCATCACCATTTTATTTCTCTTACTCCCTCCCTCCGTTAGTGAATAAAAATATTTTGTTCACTCACGGAGGGGGTTAATTTTTTTTTTAAAAAAATTTATAAATTTTATAAAACATTTTTTTTTTTTCGAAATTTAAAAAATTCTTAATTCGCAAAAATTGGAAAGCAAATATTAATTTAATTTATAAAATTTAAGTTTTAAAATAGCAATTCGTTTAAAATTAAACAGAATTAGCTTTAGATTTCATTATACTAATTATCACTTACTCCCCCCCCCTCCGTGAGTGAACAAAACCATTAGAAAAATCCCTATTTTTTGCCCAAAAAACCCACCCTCCGTGAGTGAACAAAAATGTTTTTAATAGAAAAATTTTTTTATGGAAAAAAAAATTTGATATATAAATGATAATTATTATAATGAAATCTAGAGCTAATTCTGTTTATTTTTAAACGAATTGCTTTTTAAAACATAAATTTTATAAATTGAATTAATATTTGCTTTCCAATTTTTGCGAATTAGGATTTTTTTAAATTTCGAAAAAAAATGTTTTTTATAAAATTTATATATAAATTTTTTTAAAAAAAAAAAATTAACCCCCCTCCGTGAGTGAACAAAATTTTTTTGTTCACTCACGGAGGGGGGGGGAGTTAGGGATTTTTCTAATGGTTTTGTTAACTCACGGCGGGGGAGTTAGGAAAATATAAGGAATCATGATACTGAGAATTGTTCGGAAAGAAATTTTTTTGATGCGGCGGAGGTTGCTATATTTAAGTTCTCCTTGGACCTGAGCAATGTTGGTATGGCACGTAAATGCATAGAGGCAAAATGCGTATATTATTTGTATTAAATAATGTTTTATTAAACAATAAAATAATGTTTTATTAATATAAATAAAAAACAATACCCTGAAAAAACATTGACATTTATATCAAAATAATTGACTTCTCCAATATTATTGTGTTCTTCAAAGAAGTAATATTCTGATACCAGCAAAAACGTGATATACACCAGTGTAAACGCACTTAGCATCGCAACAAATCTGAGTGAGCTTAGATTCTTCATCAAGCCTAACGGGATCATAATAAAGATACAAGATGCGCACATTATTACAATTCTCGTCTCATCTGGGCTTGTATTGATGCTAAGAGACCTTGCTATGCTCGGAACAAAAGTTCCTATCATAATTTGATAGCCTATTAAAGTACCATAAACGTATAAAATAATCGTAATGTCCATAAGTAGACCCCAATTCTTCCCTAGGATTGTCCGAACTAAATTGGGGTAATTGTAGTTTCTATGCTTATCAGCTGCAAGAGCAATCCCAATTAGACCATAGTAGCTTGAAAAAGCTCCCATAAATATCATAAAAAGTCCTAAAGTGATGCCTAGTCATTTAAAGATTAAAGGGATTGTCAAACAGCCTGCACCGATTGCTGTAGAAATTAAGGCGAAAATAGAGCCTCGCATAGACCCAGGCTCCATTTTGCCGATGACTCTGTCTGTCCACTTGCGCTCTGGTCTGGTTGGTTCTTCATTATCATTAAGCGGTTGAAGTAAATAATCTCTGGAATTGTCATATGATCCGACTGAAGTTTCACCCATTTATTTAATTCTAATGCCGGGCTTAGATATTTTTCATAAGAATTTAAGAAAAAATATAGAAAAGCCTATATTTTGTTAAAACTAAAGAAAACCATTATAATTTGTAAGCAGGCATCTGACAAATAGTATTATACATTATTTATTTCCTGTCTCTTTATCTTTATTTTCGGATTCTGGGATATCCAAGGACTCTGCTATATTTTGATTTTCCAAAATATCAAAATTTATATTTAGGAATCTTCTAGCTGTTGTTAAAGTTTCTAGGCTTATTTGATTTATTGGTGGCAAATGGTCTTGCTTTTCTTGATTATCGCTATCTATTTTTTTTATCAAATTCTGCACTCGGTCTATTAAGTTTGTATTTTCATCTAATTGTCTCCTTATAGTGACCATTTGTTTATATTTCATTTTTTCGGTGCAAGTTATTTTATTGGAAAATTCTTCCCCATGTGTAATTTCCTAGGGGATTTTTGGTAGAAAATTTTTCTCGTGAGATGGAAAGTCAATAAAATTCGATCAAATGTCTCATCAGGAAAATATTTCGGCCAATAATTCATTAAGAATTGTTTCACGAGGAAAACTTCCCATCAAATAATATGAGCCTATTTTTTCGCTATACTTAAAATCCTCCCTTTCAGATTCTTCATTTATTTCTGTTTCTATATCAGCAATTTCCTTTGCTATTATTTCTTTAAATTCAGCTGCACTTAAAGTCTTAATAAGCCCACTGTGATTTGCTTTAAGCAAAGCTTTCATTTCTGCAAGAGCTTTGATTATTTTCTTTTCTCTTTCATCAGCAAATTCAACGATCTCTTTTCAGATTGCAGGAAATTCAAGCTGAATTTTTTCGATAAGCTAAATAGGTGTTACCTTTTTGGTCATAACTAATATGACAGCATCAGCTCCTGCACAAATATTATATTTCCTAACTAATCTATATTTAAAAATATAAAAAAAAAATATAATTAACATTATTGCCTATTTTTAAAATAAATATTATGGCTTAAATTTATCGAAAACAGAAAGAACTTTCTATATTTTTTGGTATTTTGCTTACCCGGCCTAAAACATAATTTAATTATGGTGTAAGGACATTTCTAACAACTTCTGCGTCTCCAAAATAATGGCCTTCTTGGAGAACTCTGTATACAATATTGTCCTCTCCATAAATAAAGCATGCTCTGCCTGAGGCAATAAAATATAGAAACCTCCTTGGAGTGGCGCTGCAAGCGCAGGCCACTCCATGCGGAATTCATGGGTTGGTCGAACCAACGCACAGTTTTGGTTCGACCAACTCCTATGTTGGTTAAACCAACACAGGAATTCCGCATGGAGTGGCCTGCGCTTGCAGCGCCACTCCAAAAAAAGAAGTATATATATTATGAGGAACTTCCCCTTTGCGGCAAATCATTTCATTTATTCCTGCTATCATTGGTTGTAAATATGGCACAGTCCCAGCAATAAATGTGTAGTCTTTTAAAGTGAAAAATGAAAATTTTTTTATGATGCCTTTATGCATAGTCAAAGCTATATCATATTTCAATTTTTTGGGGAATTCATTAAGCAAATCTTCTTTATCATCAGAAGAAATAACAACTTTTTCCGTTCTCACTCGAATTGTTTTGATCATTTTTCTTTTAATATCACTAGATATTTCAGTCTCCCTCGCATAATTATCAGATACCTGTATTTTGTGGTCTATTATATTTTTCATAATATCAATATTAGAGTACATTGACGATAAACTTCCTATGCTAAATGATATAAAATAGACAGCACAAATCATCCAAACCATAGCTATGCCTTTTTCGAAATTTGTACGAGGATTTATATCGCCATATCCTACAGTTGCTAAAGTTGTCATTCCTCAATAAATACTGGCAAGATATAGCTCTTTGATAGGCTTGTCCATATATCCCAGTCTTACAACCCAAGTATCTGGGCTGAAATCATCAAATCGAGCTGAATAAAATCACATACATCCTACCAGGTGAAGAGATACTGCAATAACTGATAAAGCGCTTATTAGGCGAGTAATGCTATGATTGATATTCAAGATTATTTGAATATTTTCAAAGTTTTCACTTGATGTTTTTTCTTTAACTCCCCCCCATCCTTGATCGAACGATTCACTGTAAAATTCCTAAAAAATTGGGGAAATTAACCCCCATCCTTGATTGAACGATTTTCATATCATGCAATTTTTTATATAAAAATATATTAGTTATCAAAAGCTTGGGAAGATGTACCTAATGAAGTTGTTTTCAGAGACTTTAGACGACAAAAAGCTACGGAATCAACCATCCGAAGTGATTTAGTCATCAACCTAGGCTTAAAAACTCAATAATCTAAAAAATAGAGATTTCTTTAAAATTTAAAAACAAAAAATTTAATTTAATAAGGAACAAATTAAAATTTATACCGTTTAAAGGGATAACTAATAAATCAAAATATTAAAAATTGATATTTTTATGAAACTAATTCAATTTTTTGCTGTAAAAATAATTATTAAATACTCTTAACCCTCTTATTTAAAAGTAAATAAAAAAAATATATATATTTTATTTTATATATAAAATTTTTTTTCCCAAAAAAAAATTTTTTAACCCCCCATCCTTGATCGAACGGCTCGCCATCGTTCGATCAAGGATGGGGGGAGTAAATAATTTTGACAGTTTGGTAAGCCTAAATAGCCTTGGGACGGATTTAATTTTAAAAATTTTGACAAGCTGGTTCATCATCCGCCCATGGCTTTCATAATCTAATAGGACTTCAATCATCCCAAATGGGATTGAAGCAATTAAATCAAGTAGAAGTCACCCGCATAAATAATTCAAAAAAATATGCTTGAAAAGTATATAGGGAAACTGAGGATAGTAAAAGGAATTCTATTTTTTTTAAAAAATAAGGAAATTAATAAAAAATTATGTGGAGATATAGCTAATTATGAATAGACTTTCTTGATGTAATAAGAATATCGTCCTTATTCAGATAAGCAGTATTTAATTGAATTATAGTGTCAGCAAGAAATGACATATCTGTTACAAAATCAATTCAAAACCAAACATCCCAAGTTTTTGTAACCAAAAATGCAATAACAAATGGTGTGACTAGTGCTGTATAAAGCAGCCAAATGCCTATATATAAATCCCAAAATAATTTAAATCATCCACTCGGGTTAATTATATATTTTGGAATTATTGGGTTGTCACGGGTACTCCATTTAGATTGGAGCATAGAATCTGCCTTTGCCTTATAATATTCATCTTGAAGTAAGCCGTCACTGGTTGGGGAGAAAAATGCACTTTCGTCTTGTCCGTACTTTTTTATATCATTCATAAGGTTTCTCATTCGGATATCCATCATCACTTTCCATTTAATTCTCTGCCAAATTCTCTTATATTTAGAAGTAGGCTGCTGGTCATTTTGAATTTGTTCTGCAGGCTCAGTTGAAAGAGTCAAAACATAGCTGTCATGAGGCTTAAAACTGTCGTTTTTAATAGAATTTCTTCTAGTTCTGGGGACAAACGAGTCTTCCTCCATAGAAATTTTTGAAAAGTCAACGGGTATCACTTTTTGGTTTCGTTTACGAAGTATACTTATGATACTCTACATAGATTTTACCATTTTGTAAATTATTTAAAGAGAATTAAGAAGGATTAAGCTGATTTTAATTTAAATCTTGAGAAATAAAATGATAATGAAATTATTTTTATAAAATAAATATAAAGGCAAAGTCTCAGCTTAGGAATTTATTGCAAACTGCTAAAGTTTAACTGTAGAGGACTAATAAGTGCATAACGTAAATATTAGGGATATTCTTAAAAATAGGCAAAGTTTTCTCTTATAATAACAATAATTATTTATTTTTTTATACATTTAGCATTAATTAAAATATAAAATTCCTATCAATGGGATGGCTCTTTCTGATAGTTTGCACTTTATTAGTGCTTACCACAAGTGGAGATGAAACCTACGAAACTGTTTCAGTTGGCATAACCCGCTATGTTATCCAAACTGAAAGCTGAAAATATTTTATACTACAAGGAATCGTTTCACAAGATATTTATTATTTATCTATAAAGCTTCAGCTTGACTCTGGATTCCACTTAGCTTTACTTGCTAGAAGAAATAAACCTCCTAGTTTAGAAAAAAAAGGTTTTAAAACTGATTGGGCTGATATGGATAATTACTATTTATCGTACTCCTCTCACAATATCGTTCTTGAGCCTTTAACTTATGATTCTCAAACTTTTTATATTGGTGTTTATACAAATACAACAGCTGCTGTATCTTATAGACTTTCAGCGGTCCAAAAGTATAATAATGCCTGTCCTAATGATTGTTCAGGTAAAGGAAATTGTAATAAAACGACATGTGGATGTAATGATAACTGAATTGGTGTTGATTGCCATGTTAATGCAGATTTAGTTTATCTGTCAGGGTATCAAAATGTCGATATATATGAAAATAGTTTGGCATATGCATATTATACTTTATTATATTTTTTTGCAATTTTTCTAGGTTTTAGTATTATTTTTTGGCATTTAAAAATATAGTAAATTAAGTTTAAAAATGATAAATTAATATAAAATTATGGAAATTTTATCAAAAATCATACAAATTCACGTCAACTGACGATGAAATTCAAGTGCAAGTTGAGCTCGCCAACGCTGACGCAAGCACAATCACAATTTATGCCAAACCTTCTTCAGGATATGACACTTTATTGCCAACTATTTACGAAAATAAAATTAAAAAAACAGGCAACTCATTTACATTTACCTTCAGTAAAAACGGAAACACAGCGTTCTATTTTTCACTTGAAAATGACTCAGAAAATTTTATAACAGCTAAATTTCTGCTTTCTCAAGCAACTAGCAGTGGCAGTGGCTCAGACCCTTTGATATTTTATATCATAATCGCCTGTTCCTCCCTCATTATCGTTGGCTGAGTCGTATTTGCCCTGATTAGAACCTGGAGAAGGTCCACTTCTATAGCAATTCTTGAAGAAGAAAATCACAACCCAGAAAGGGCCATAGAGCTAACTACAATAGAAGAAAATTTCCCTGAAAAAGAGTATCGTCCCACCAACTCTGAGTCATTTCCTTGTCCTATCTGTTTAGAAAGCTTTTTAAAAAATGATAAAATAAGGGTCCTTCCTTGTGAACATGTTTATCATAAAAAATGTATAGATGAATGGTTTTCAAGGAAAGCTTATTGCTGCCTCTGCAAAAGAGATTGGAAAAATTGTGATACTACTATGATGACAAGAAGGGATGAGGATACTGTTGGGGCTACATTTCATCTCAATGCTACATTTAATGATGGGAATAATCAAAGCAGGGCTGTTAATGTAGAAAATGAAGAGAGCGCTGAAATGCCTATTGATGATGTTTAATTCTTGGAATTATTTAATATTTAATGTTTTTTATATGTTTTTGCATTTAATTTATAGCTTTTTACAATCAGTGAACTAAGGCCATTTTATTGGGTTTACAATTGATATATTAGGCTAAAATAATTAAAACAATATATTTATAAAAATAATTTATAAGAATTTTGTTAATAAAATCGATTGTGTTATTAAATAGAGTATAATAAATATTTAGCATAATGAGCGAAGTAACCCTTCATTACTTTGGCTTATATGCAAAAGCAGAAGTAACTCGAATGATCCTGCATTATACCAATACTCCTTTTAATGATCGAATTTACAGCGACGATGATACATGGCTACAATATAAAAAATCAGGACTTTTTGAGTTCGAACAATTGCCGATGCTTGAAATAGATGGACTTAGACTGGTTCAAAGCTTATCTATAGAAAGATATTTATGCCAAAAATTTGGGTATTACCCTAGTGATCCTTATGAAATTCATCTCACAGAGTCTTTACAAAATATTTGGCAAGATTTCATTCAGCATAAAGTAGAATGAACGTGAATTAAAAAAGACTTAGAAGGATGGGATAATTGGTGTGATAATGAATTACCGAGAATTATACAATCAATAGAAGCAAGATATATAAATAATGGATGCAATGGCCACTTTGTAGGAAACTCTACGACTTTAGGAGATTTTTGCACTTTTAGGTCGCTTTATGATCATTTCATGATCTCGCCTTGATCTGAAAAAATGATGCCATTTCTTAGAAATCATGCACCAAAACTATTAGAATTTGCAGAAAATTTTTTGAATTCTTCACTTTCACTTAAAAATTATCTAGCAAATAGACCTGAAAGGCGATTTTAAAGATTAATTAATATTTACATATAATTTTAAGCTAAATATGATTAAAATACGGTATTTAAGTTTCAACATGCTCTAAAACAGCCAGCTTTGCTTTTATAGACCCAATAATCAATTTATCTACATTTTCTGCTGTTTCAATCGTTTTGTAATCTCCAACATTTTTTGGAATTAGCAGCAGTTCTTTTTTCCTGGCTTCTTTTTCTAATAATTCTGCCTTTTTCTTTATTTTTTTAAACTTTTCTTTGGAATTATCTGCACTCATCAACTCGTCTTCCCAGTTCACGTCTATTTCATTGCTCACTTTGGAGCCATTTTTTTCCTGTTCTTCTCTTGCCTTTCTTCTTTCTCCCAAATAGTCAATAAATTTAGGTTCTCTAGTAGTTTTTACTTCTGTTATTGCAGGTGTCTCAATTTTCTTTACCTTAATTTTTTTTTTCTTAATTTTCTTTTCTGTATCTGATAAGCTTTGGTTTAGTGAAATACGATTATTTTTCTCATTCCATTTTTCTACTGGGTGCTTTAGCTTACTCAAATCAATTTTTGTTTTTAGCGGGGTTTAAAAAATATCCTGGGAAAATTAGATAATTCTTTTTTAACTATTATTAAAATAATTTTGTATATAAAACAGTTTATGAACTAGAAATAAGAGATAGAGGATGCAGTGTGTTAGTAAATATGCTAAAACTGCATTAAAATTGTTCAGAGCGATTATATTGCTATATCTCTAATATTAATTATAGATAGTTTTGAGGCTGGCTAGGAGTAGGCTTCATGCTGACTATACGAGAATCGTTTTATCAAGGATAAGGAGAGTTAGAAATCCTATCCTCCAGCTCTTGCTGCTTAAATTTATCAATTGTGGGGCTGAAAACCTCTTTGACAAGCTCTGCATATTTATTTCTTTTTTCTATTTTTTTAATCTTTTCTAAATTTGACTGTGAAGAAGCTTTTCTCAGCTGTTTTTCTTCTTCTAAAGCTCTTGCATTTCACATTGTAGAGTTTCAATTCATATTCCCTTTAGTATTTTCAATGCTCTTTTTCAAGTCTTCTTCAATTTTCTTAATTTGTTCTTTCCTAATTGTTTCATATTTTCTTGCATGATCTTGTAACTGTTCTAAATTGATAGGCTGATAAAGCATTCTTTTTTTCGCTAATTCTTCTTTTCTTTTTTCTAATTCCGGCATTTCTATTTCTGCTTTGTACTTTTCTTCAAGTTTTACAAATAGCGGCTTTTTCTTTTGTAGCTCTTCAAACTCAATTTTTCTTTTTTTTGCTTCCTCGAATTCCTTTTGCCGCTGCAGTTTTTTTTCTTGCATTTTTTCGAGCTCTCTCATATATACCGTGAGCACGGTTATAGATCGACCTTAGAACCCCCCTCCCCTCTTCCCCACCCCTGGCAGTTTCAACTTTATTGAAATCTACAAATTAAATTTGACTTGTCAAATCCTTAGTGAGGGATTTGTCATTTTGAATTAACAATGTCGTTCAAATTTAAACCGTGAGGGGGTGGGGGGGGGAGGGAAGGGGGAGTTTCAGGTCGAGCCATACCTGCTCTGGAGGTATACTGCTCTTCTTTTTGCTTTTGTGCTAATTCTTTTTCTTTATTTTCAACCTCTTTATCTTTATTAGCTAGCTTTTCAATTTTTTCAATATTGCTTTCTATTTGCTGCTTAAGCCTTTGCTGCTGCAAGTAGTATTTTTGTAGCTTTTTTGTGGTTTCTTTTGCTTTTTTCTTCTCATTGTCAAAGAACTCTTGCCGAACTTGTGAATTTTGAAGATTTGGCCTTAAAGAGTTTGGCTTAAACGACGGTGATTCTGGGTTATACAAAACTTCAATTTTCCCTGTAACTTTATTTAGCTTCTCTTCCAGCTCTTTTTTCTGTCTTTTTGCTTCTCTAATTTGTGCTTTTTTCAGCTTTGCCTCAATTTCTTCAGGCCCGATTTCATTTATGATAGCCTCAATGGGAGGTTTCAATAATTCTTTTGGGACTTCTTTTGCCTCTTCAAATTTCATTGCGAATTTTTTATTGATACTCTGCAAAGCTGAGGCGACTTGTCCTGAATTATCAATTGAAATTAGTATTTTAGATAGCTGATTTGCTGCCATGATATTTATATCAAAAACGCCAATATGAAAATAATAAATGGGCTGCGCAGATAGCAGAGAAAAAACATCCTCGCCAGAAGAAGAAAGAATTATTGCAGTTGCAGAGGATAGGCTTGGGTTTAAATTTTTAAATGCCCAATGAATTGATAGGACGATCCACCGATATTCTATATCTAATAAGCTTTCTGAAGCCCAGTTTTCTGCTGCTTTTAATGAATTAAGCATTGATTTGGCGAATTTTGAAGAAGATATGACCCCGTTTAAAAAGTTTTATAGTGGATTCTTAAATGATGACAGCTTAACTTATTCTGCACAACAGCTCAGCTCGCTTGGGATTTTGCTTGGAAAAGGCAGCGCTAAAGATAAAGCTTCCCTTTTATTTCAAAATTATGACGTTGATTTGTCGAAGTCTATTGATTATGATGAATTTGTAATCATGCTGAATGAGCTCATAGAAATCGGCTTAACAAGGATCCCGAAACTGGCTTGGGAGCTAGCTGCAGAAGACGAGAAATTTTTGTTAGGAAAATACATGAGGAGGCTTGAAATCGCTAAACCCATTGTGAAGAAGTTTTACGTGGTCATGATTCACCGAGACAAAGAAGCCGAGCTCTCATATGACGATTTCGTTAACATGTTTTCAAAAGAGGAGCTAAAAATGATGGTAAATGCTAAAACGTTAAGACAGATAGCGATTCATCATTATAATACAGTAATTGCCCCTGCGAATCTAGTGAAATGTTATGTATTAGCAGAGATGAAGGAGTCGAAAACTCTTCTTGACTCTACTAAAGGGGTAGAAGAATTATAATATTAATATCTTGAATTAATTACATTTGGGTAGCTTCAAGACGGTTTACTTCTGAAATCCCTATGAGGGTTTCGTCATATGTCAGCATTTCAGTCCCTGACGTCGAATTCAAAACGTCTAATTTTTCTTGAATTTTGGCTTTAAACTCTGCAAAAGGAGTTCTGGACTCTCTGCTCAATTTTTTGGGTTTTTGTAAGATTGTGTAGCAACTGATGTTTTTTAGAGAAAATTCTTTTCAGTTAGGACTTGGCTGGGTTAAATAAATACGAAATTCAGTGAGGGAGGAAGGGTCATAATTTGTATTGAAGAAATGGGAGGGAATTATGCACCAGTTTTGAGAGTCGTTTTCAAAATGAGGCCATTGGGTTAGCTTGAAGTCGTGGAGGATTGTTCTTCAGAGTTCATTTTGTTTTTGTTTTATTGAAATGGAGGCGGTATAATGATTTTGGAAAACAATGTATTCTAGTGGCCCTGGCGTTCTGAATGTTAAAGTAATATAGCAAGGGCAAGGCCTTTCACCCACCATAGTGACACTTGAGACTGTGGTTGGCAGCAATTCACATTCATTTCTATCCATTTTGACAATTATGTAGTTCTCTGTTTAAATATCTGAAGGTAATAAAATTGATATTAATAATAAAGAATAATTAAATATAACAGATTTTGTTATTGATTCTTAAAAACTATCTATTCCAATTTAAAAGTTGGGAGTGATTAATTTAAAAATTATTGAAGATCTATGATAAATGAAAAATACATCTTTTAATTTTCATTTTAAAATATTCAAATTTATAACAACATAGAGCTCATAAATAGAATTAATGAAAATAATGTTTTAAAGAAGGAATAATAAATGACTATATTATTTTTAAGGTAAATTTGAAATTAAATATTTTTTTAAATATTTATCGAGGATTCTTAAATTTTTCTTTCTTGTTTCTTTTAGATTATGATATCATATTAATTATATGTATATGTCTAACGCCTCATGACCAATTAAGGCTCTTAGAGCACAATGGTATATTATTCTGTCACTTAAAATGGCGAACTATATAGACGGAAATTTGATCAGCCCAGACACCTTATCGGTAGACTACTCCTGCTTAGAGAGTTGATGTTCGAGAATAACTCTGCTCATACAGGTTTCACTAAAGGTCGCCTTCCTCAGTTGTTCATAGCGAAACTATATTTCTTCAAAATGGCTAAGCAGCTATGCACTCTAGCATTGCTTATATAGTGTTGTTAGATTAGGATTTACTGGGAAAACGAGCCTAATAATAACAAAATGTGCTGCAGAAGGTGAAATTTCGCTGGGGAGATTCACATACGCCGTTTTTATTATAGATTATAAGATTGGTATATTTTATAATGATATTAAAAGCATATTAATGCTGAAACTTTATTTACTTGATAAAGAATCTGCAAGATTATTTCATAAATAAGTGATCTGATATGCCATAATAAAGTTAAAGCCTATTTATTTTATATATTTGTATACATAAAATGGCTAAAATGTCTGACCGTCCTTTTGCATGGCGGTTAGTCATTTGCGAGCCATAAGTTGGCCCAGAAACATCTGGCGTCCAGAAGCAGGAACTCAAGCACAAATCCACTTTTAGTGCCCAGATCCAATGGACAGTTATTCTTACTTCTTTTTGCCAGCAGCAACCAAGCCACCACCCTAGATGGAGCAAGGTGATTTCCTTGTTCAAGCTGAAACTGCGTTTTGCCCCAAATCGAGAAAGCGGTTGAGTATTTTTTCAGAGATATCTGAAAAATGGGAAGCAAATTATAAATCACTTATCTAGGTAGTCTCTCCAGTTAAGGGTCTTCGGGCGATCTGGCCAGAGAATGATGGGCAGGGCAAGATAATTAGACAGGCGAAGGGCCAAGTTGGAAATGGTGGAGCCATTCAAAGCTCATCTACCCAAAGGGCAGCCACTGCCGAGAAACCAGGGGTTTGGCCTGGGTTTGGAGTTGCCAGAGGTGGAAGCCACCCCATTTATCTTGTGCCGTCAAGCGGCTCAAAGCCTCGCAGAATGCCATTCCGTAGAACTAAAGGGGCCTTAAATATGCAGTATACTCAATCTAATTTTATATATTTATAAATAATGTGTAATCTCACGGAAAATCCCATCCGGCAGCCTCCTAAAAATGGGGAGCCTGCATATCATTCTAGCATATATTATCCCTTTTCTTCGTTCCCACAATTTATCTGCCAAAGTAGCAAGCTCAAAGCAAGTACCAATTTCTAAAACTGCAATTGCAGCATATAGCTTATTGTTAATAAAAGCTTCTTCTTTAAAAGCAACACCAAAGTTTTCTCCATCAATGCAAAAGCTAATTTCACCATTCAAAGTATGCTACTTTAGCTTAATTTTTACAAAATAATTTAATAATAAAATCACAATATTTAAAATGGCAGTTAGAGATGGGGCCCTAGACCTGATCCATCAGGCTAGACCCATAACCGAGCTTAGTGAGAGAAGTCATGGCTTCTTGAGAGTCTCGGCTTGAAGAGAAGTGATCTGTCCTGAGGCTGGCACTGATTAGAGAAGTCTAAAAAAGGGCTTAATAACTTAAGGGTTCGACGGTTTGGCCGATTCACCTACTGTTGTTCAGAGCTGTTGTTGTAGCTGAACTTCAAGTAAAGTAGACTTAGAAGGCACTGAATGTGCAAGATAAATTCATTAAACTTAAAAAATAATAAAATAATATTTTTCAAATAATATTCAGCGTAGCCTTAACTTCAAGAGGATATCAACAATTACACCAATTGTTCCTCCATTTTTAATTTCTTTGCCATATTTAATTCCTGAGCCACTACTTTGGTGCCTTAAGGCTGAGTCATAAGGATAGAATGCCCAACCATTTGAGTGATCTGAAAAAGCATTAGATAATTCATTTTCTACATTCATGCAAACGCCAATTTTTATCTGATCTTTAAGTGTAAAAGTCCTTCCTTTGGTTGGCATTGTATATTGTACCTCAAAATAGCTTACTGTTTTAAGTGGAAAACTCTCTTTAGAATAAGCGGATATAGAGCTTCTCCCAAAATTTCCCTAGAAAATGATATATATCTTATAAACTGGGTTATTATTATAAAAATCTATACAAAGATGTTTGATCCTGATTTCCTGATTAATGTAATTTTTCGGCCATCGTCTCCGATTTCAAAATCATTCCTGCTGTTTCCATAGGATATCCAATGTAAGTGTGGAAAATTCATTCCATCACAGAAATTTCTGATCATATTTAAAATAATATGTTGCAAGTATGGAAAAATAGATTTATTCTATATAGCAGATACAGGAAATTTAAAATAATTTTAATATTTTTTAAAATTAGAAGAGATTTAATGATATCATTTTTTTATCAAAAATGATACGAGCAGATGTGCTATTTTTTATTAATAAATGTGAAAAAGAATATTTTTAATTAGTGCAATTCATTTTAGCATGATATAAGTATACTTTATCTGGACCAATGGCCAATTAAAAACCTATTTTAATATCCTTAAGCAGCTGCTAGCTCTCATTTATAATTAATAATTTAAAAGCTTTAAAAATTTGATGCAAGCATGATTATTCGCATTTATATATAATAAATAAAGTATTTTTATGATAATCAATATTTTTACTTAAAACACCATAAACAATTTCTTTATTTTTGTGTTGAACTGACTTGGGCTTGCACTCTATTTGTTTCCCCATTATGTCTTAGCTTTTCAAGAGCCCCAGAAAACCCTCCCCACCCATATTTCGGATGCAAACTGACTCCTCTCGCTCCTACTTTTTCTTTTAAAAATCCCAGAACCCTTGCAATTTTTTCTTGATCCATTTATTAATTATAGTAATTCCCTCAATTATGTCAGAAGTGAAAACAAAATCCAATGAAAGAAGCTCATCAAGCTCAAAGCAAAAGCGATACCAAGAAGCAATTGATCAATTTGATAGTTATGAAGCCAAAAGAAATATAAGAGACAGACTAAACCGTATTTCTTCTACTCCTGTATTATCAGGACTTCCCAATATGAATGACTCAAGTTTCGCAAAAATCCCAAAACCTAAAATATTAACCTTAGAACAATTTAAACAAAAAGTGACATTAGGGAAGCTAAATTCGTCGTTTTCTATATCACAAATGCCAGGAAACTATGATAGTCATAAGCTTGATATGAGTTTGACGAATTCAAATGATACATCAGTTTTATCTTTAGTGAAACCAAAAGCAAATATCAAGAAAAGAAGACTGCCAGGCATTATTGATAATAAAATAGACAAATTAGAGCTAGAAAAAAAATCAGGAACCATAACCCAAATACCCCAACAAATTATAAATAACCCGGTAATCACAGATCCAGCAGCAAGAAAGCTTAAACAAGCGGACTCAAATTTAATAATCAAAAGAAAACCTGCAATGAAGCACAAGCGGACATCTACCCCTACCAATAAAGATTTAAATCTAAGCCTAAACTCATCACTAAACCGAACTATGTCCCCTAAAAAACGAAAGCCAGATGACGGCACAAGTGGCTACTCAATAACAGTTCCTCTGCCACAATTTTTAGAAGAAAACCAGAAAGAAGTGTCTATATACGAAATGACCAAATTTCTACCATTAGAGCTATATGACCCCATATTGGATCCAGAAACCCCCAGAAAGCTATTAGAGCAGCTAAAAATTGAAAGTAAAGATGGCTTGGTCCATGCACATTCTAAATGATTTTTTGCTGATGGGACTTATGAATGAAGAGACTGCATTGCACAGGAATATGACGTAGAAAATGATAGGTTTATTATTATATGGCCATCTGGGAAAATTAAAAGGGTTTCAAGAATCAATCTGAGGTTCCCTTATGACAATGAAGAAGATTATGAAAAAAGGATTGACGAAGCCTGAAGGCATAGAGAAAATGCTGAAAAGGTGCTGAGATTTAACTATATGGTACAAATTACCAAAAAGGATTCTCCAGATATGCCACTGAGGATGCTTAAAAAAATTATACAATTTTTGCAAGGATTTTCAAAGAAAAATAAATTTCAATTAAGAAATCCATTGTTTTATGCTTTGATTGACCTTGAAGTAAGGCATCAGCCAAGACGATATCTATGGAAAAAAGAAAGGACACATCTTATTGATGAGTCTGCAGAATTCAAGAAAAAAGGATTTGCAAGCTGTAGCGAATATAAAGAAGATTATCTTAAAAAACTTCCTGAAATTGTAATTTATTTTTATTCTAAAAGAAGACAAATCCCAAAAGATCAGATTTTTTCTCTAGTCAGAGAAATCGAAGAAACTTGGACTTTTGCTTCGAAACAAATGGATTTTGAAGCTGACTTACCATTCAACACACAAAAGCAGGAGCTACTCTCAGGGATCCTTCCTCCTAGCAAGTTAGTTCCTCCATCCAAACTTCCTTATATTTCGCCATCTGCATCACAGCCTCTGCCAAAGCCTAAAAATTTCTTAAAGCTGCTAGGCTCAATGAATGGGCTTTTGCATCAGTCATTCCCTGACCATATTACAATTCTCAACAAAATCAATACCCAGCTACTAGAACTCGGACCCTTACTCCTATTCCCAAAAATCCAGACCAAGCCTCTAAAATTAGAAAAATTCGTGAGAGCTCATAAGCTAGAATCTATAAAATTTTTAAAAGAAGCCAGAAATGTGATGTTTGATGCCCAATATGACGTCCAGGATATCATAAATCAAGCAAACTTACAAAGAATGAAGAGAAATGAAGACAAAATCCAAGCCAGGGCATATGAGCAGCAGCATTTAGATTTAGAAGAGTGCCTTCCTACTGAATTTATACAGCTTATGCAACGGCTTCTGTCTGTTCTAAATACACAAATAGAAAATAAACTGAGAGATGTGATGCTGAATTCTTTTAATTTATTTTTAAAAAGACTAAGTGAGTCTTTAGATCTACTTCCTGACAGTTTTGAAGACTTAAACGGCGAAGAATTCAGAATTTTTAGGAAAATTAAAGGGAAATCTCAAGGGTGTATTAAATGTGAACTTATTATAATTGACCGCAAATTTTCAATTGAGCCTAATGGTACTGATTTGCAGGAAAATATTATGGACGTCTTAAATACAGTCATTCAGGATCTTTCACTACTTCCTACTCTTGAAACAACCTTAACAGGGCCAGTTCGGTCTCATAACTCTCTACATATTTTTGAAATAAACCAAAAAAAGCATCACAAAATGATGGAAAATATTAGCAATGCTCTAAAAAAACAGTTATATATTTTGCATTGTTTTGAAGTAATCCTTGAGCCATATTCTTATTGCATATCTTTAGATCCTCATAAAGTAAGAAAAAGGTTCAGCAAAGATTTAAATGTAGACGCTATTGAAGATGAAATTTTTAAAATGAAAAGAACTGAAATAGAAATAGGAGAATTCTTAGACTCCGGGATCCTAAAATTAGGAGTTTGGAGCATAAAAGTAGCGAACGCCAAAGAAGAAATCCTAGAAAAAATCCGCAGATGTGTAGATGTCTTACTGTCCTTAATAGAAGAAGACGTCCAAAAACGAATGAATGGCCTGCAAGAACTCCACGAAGAAAGCATACAAGTGATTGGACACGAGCCAAGAAACCTAGAAGAGCTTGATGGGATGAGAACTTTCCTTAACGTCCAACTCCCAGCCAGACTTGATTTCATTAAGCAGGAATTTGAAACTTTATTTACAGACATAGAAGTCCTTGAAGGCTATCTCCGACAAATCCCTTGAGAAATGTTCAAACAAATGTGAAACTGCTACGGCTACAGAAACCAGCTAGAAACAATTAAGGACTCCTGCATGAAATCAATAGCAAAAAATCAAGGCGTTTTTGCACAGCAGCTGATAAAAGACCAGACAAGCATGCTCGAAAAAATTGACCAAATAGAAGAGGAGTTAAAAGAGCTGAAAAAAGCTGACGATATCATGAAATTTGAAGACTATTCCTATCTGTTTGGGATCCTTAAAAACCGTATTCAGAACGCCAATGAAAAAACTAAAGTTATTAACTTTAGAGAAGGCCTGGTAGGGGCGAAACCGACTGATTTTAAACAGCTGGAGCAGGTAAAAAAAGAATTTAACCCTTATTGCAAGCTGTGGTTCCATATCAGAGATTTCTTTTATCATTCTCCAAAATGGTATAAAGGACATATGAATGAGCTTGATAGAGAAGCTATAAGTACTGAGCTGTCAACTATATTAAAAGAAGTATTACAGATGGAAAGGACTGTATTTAAAGAACACCCACAAGCATTAAAACTTACCCAGGAACTTCTAAAAAATGTCAATGAATTTAAGCCTTATTTGCCGATTATCAGACATTTAAGCAATCCTGGGCTTAGAGATAGGCATTGGGCTGATTTAGAAAAAAGAGCTGGTCTGCAGCTTTCGAGGCAGCTTAATTTTTCATTAGAATGGGCTATTGAGAATGGAATTATGAAGCACCAAGAATTAATTGAAGAAATCTCAGAACAGGCTACAAGGGAGCAGTCTTTAGAAAACGCCAAAGCAAAAATGGAAAGCGATTGGGACAATGTAAATTTGCAAATAATTCCTTTTAAAGGAAGCTATATTCTGGTCAATAATGAAGGGATTTGGGAAATGCTAGACGAGCAAATCATGAAAACTATTTCTATGTGCTCTTCACCATATATTGCCTTTATGGAAAAGGAAATACTGGTGTGGAAAAATAATTTATTAAGGATACAAGACGTTCTTGATGAATGGGAAAAGCTTCAAAAAAATTGGCAATATTTACAGCCTATTTTTTTAAGCAAAGATATTTCAAAACAGCTACCAAATGCTGCATTGAGATTTAAAAGCATCAACTCTCAATGAGAAAACCTTATGATTTCAGTCCACTCTAATCCGCATGTCCTTGAAACCTGCCTTTCTCACCTAAAACTCCTAGAGCAACTAAAATATGCAAATGACTCCCTTGACGCTATTTTGAAATCCTTAAAAGATTACCTGAATTCCAAACGAAAAACCTTCCCAAGATTTTATTTCTTGTCAAATGACGAGCTGCTTGTAATTTTATCCAACTCTCGTGACATTCCTTCAGTACAAAAATATATCGTAAAATGTTTTGAAGGGATTCGGTCTCTAATTATTAATGAAAATTTTATCATTGGGATGGACTCACCTGAAGATGAGATCGTGAATTTTTGCAATCCTATAGCCTTATATGAAGGGGAGGAGCTTAAAAATATTGAGTGCTGGCTGCTTGAAGTAGAGCAAGAAATGAGAAAATCATTAAAGATGATTTTAGTTGATAGCGTGCAGGATTATTCTCAAGAGAATCTTAAAGGGTGGACTGAAAAATGGCCCAGTCAAGTCATTTATGCATGCAGTATGATGCTATGGACATCTGATGTAGAAAACGCTATAATTACCCGAAAATTGGCTTTGGCTTTGAGAGAAAAAGAGCAGAGGCTAGATATTTTAGTAGAATTAGTCAGAAGCGATCTTCCAGCACAAGCTAGAATGACACTTGGAACTTTAGTCGTATTGGATGTGCACTGTAAAGACATTATACAAAATTTGATTGAAAATAAATATTTTTTTAATTTTTTTAAAATATGAAAAATATTTAAATTTTTCAATAAATTCCTAGACCTAAAATAAAGTAGTCAGCATTGAAGAATTCCAATGAAACTGCCACCTTCGCTATTATCTCAACAACAATTCTATCGAAGTTAAAATGCTCGATACACAAAGAGACTATGGCTATGAATATCTTGGAATTCAAAGCCGCTTAGTTATAACCCCATTAACAGATAGATGCTATCGAACCCTAATGTGTGCCCTCCACATGAGCTTAGGAGGCGCTCCAGAAGGTCCTGCAGGCACAGGAAAAACTGAAACCACCAAAGATCTAGCCAAAAGCATGGCCAAAAAATGTGTAGTCTTCAACTGCTCAGACAGGCTTGACCACGTCTATATGGCTAAATTTTTTACTGGTCTTTGCTATTGTGGAGCTTGGGCTTGTTTTGACGAATTTAACAGAATTGAGCTAGAAGTCTTATCTGTAATTGCAGAACAGATCTTAAGCATCCAAATGGCAGTACAAAGAAAATCACAGGTCTTTGTACTGGACGAAGAATTAATATCATTAGACCACAGCTGTGCAGTCTTTATTACTATGAATCCAGACTATGCTGGGAGATCTCAGCTGCCTGATAACTTAAAAGCGCTATTTCGGCCAGTCGCAATGATGATCCCTGACTATGCAATGATTGCTGAAATTTATTTATACTCATATGGATTTCGAGCTGCAAGACCACTCGCAATAAAGCTTGTGAATAGTCTGAAATTGTCAAGTGAACAATTAAGCACCCAACATCATTATGATTATGGAATGAGAGCTGTTACCACAGTAATTAGGGCTGCTGGGTATCATAAACAGATAAGCCCTGATGAATATGAAGAAAAATTGATCATGAAAGCAATATCTGAGTCAAATTATCCGAAATTTACAGCACAGGATAGGCCACTTTTCCAGGGAATACTGCATGATTTGTTTCCTAATTTTGAAGACAAAATTGTAGAAAATGCAAATATTGGGGATAGAATAAATATAGCTATAATGGAGCTAGGCTTTATCAATAAGCCAGAATTTTCAGAAAAGGTAGTTCAGCTCTATAACGCTTTACAAATTCGACATGGAGTTATGATAGTTGGTTCTACCATGGCAGGAAAAAGCTCAGTGATTAAAGTCTTAACAAAATCAGTCAAACTAAAAGAAAGCATAACAATTGGATATATAAACCCTAAAGGTTTAACATTAGAGCAGCTTTACGGAAGCCCTGACCCAGTCACTCATGATTGGAATGATGGAATACTTGCAAGATACATAAGGAATTATTCAGAAAATACTACCGATGCACATCAGTGAATTGTTTTGGATGGGCCTGTAGATGTGCGATCAAGCACAATTCGCAACCCGACACCCCCATCCCCCTACCCCATACCCCCACCCCCATAATTACCAAAACGTAAAAATTAATAATATGATAAATAATATTAGAAATATCTGTCAAATAATATTAGAAATATCTTTTATTACTGATTATTTAGCCATTTAACTAACTTATATTACATTTATTTAAGAATTATTATCCATACTAGCGAAGATGTCTATAGGTTTAAAAATTGCCCAAGCATATGTCAAGCATGTAATCAGTTTATATTCTTATATGCAATAGAAGGATCATAGAAGAATAAGAAAAAGATATAAAATTGAAACATAAATGAATAAGTATATAAATAATTAGATAAATAAGATGCATTTATGTAAAAAGGATTAAGCATTCTCGATCTGCTCAATGAGGCTGTATATAATTTTTTATATATATACTTAATCTGTATAAACTTTAAACCAATTTAGAAGCTAACAAATATGCAGAAGCAGCACCAATAATCTTTACATGTGAATAAATATAATAAATATGCTTTGCAAAATAAATCACCAAAAGGCTTATGAAATAATATAAATAATGAAAATGAAAATTCTTATTTAGAATTAATTTGAAAGTATATAAAATGGTGAATACTCGTAAAAAGGAAATACATTTCTCCAGGAAGACCATGCAAAAGGGTAAATCCTAATCCTCCAAATGATTCTAATATTAATAGCAATGATTTTTGCAGTATTCCTACAGCGGAAAGATCTGCATCAGATCAATCAATTCAAACAGATCCCTTACCCCTTCCAATTCCTCATGAATTACCCGGAGAAAGTTATACCATAATAATAAATGAAGTATAAATATAAAGAATGATAAACCAACAAATTTAATTAAAATTAATAATTTACATATGCAAATTCAATCTCAAAATGAATACAGCAATGAGCGGCACTCATTAGATCTATCTTCAAGTATTTCACTAAGCCAAGAGCATCCAATTCTTCCCTAAACCAAGTCACCCAATAAACTTTATTCGAAATTTATTAAATTAATACAACTATATTTATTAGAATTACATATTGTTCCCCTTTTTTGCTAAAAAAAAGATTATGATTTATTGATATAAATAACCTTTCCAAACTCATTTTATTAAAACCTTACCTTAACGTTCAGCAGCAGCTTCACTGCCACAGGCCTTATGGCCTCTTAATCATCATCTAGCTATTTTTATTTGCTTGAGTTCACTACCCCCTTCCGCTTTTTTCATACCTCTCTGCTCTATCTATCAGTATCCTTGTGTGGAAACCCTTTATCGCTATGTCCACCTCCTTAGCCTGCACCCATTTTCCTTCTTTCCTCAAATTCCCTATCATTTCCTCCATCTCCCAATTGTATAATGCTACTTTTGCAAGGCCTAAATTCCCGAAATTGACCCCAATACCGTCCAATCTTTTCGCCAATCTCTCTTTTTCTGCATCATGATTCTTTTCCTTTCTCCATTCTACCCTGGCTTTCTCTTTCAATGTCCCTTTCCTTTTCCACACCAGTGACCGCTTCGTTTCTTGCTTGCCTTTCATTTTCTTCCATCTCTTTTGCTTTCATTTTTGCTTTCCATTTTGCTGATTTTCTTGCTCCAATTTCTGCTTTTCTTTTCTCCTTGTGCTTCACTTCGTGCAATTCTTTTCCTTTCTTAATCATTTTTTCTTTTCCATAGCTTGGCCCATTAGCACCTATAGCTCCTGTTCTGCTCTAATCTTAATTTTGTTTTTTTGATCGACTCTGCATTGGAGAGTTCTCATCTCCAACTTGGAATTCAATTTTTTGGTTTTTCTTAAGGCGCATTCACCTTTTTGATGCCCGTCATTGTCTTTTATAAGTAAAGTTTGTTGATTTAAGGTTGATACTGTGACTAAGTCATCGTTTTCGGCATTTAACTTGTTGGTTTCTGATGCAAGGCTCATATTTTTGTCAAGGTCTTCGATAATTCTTTGGTCAGAGCTTTTCGCGGCAACCAATAGGATTGGCGCATTATTTAATTTATCGAGGATTTGCACAATTTCGCTATTATCTAGCAATTCTCCTTCAGTTTTTAATGATCTCAGTATCAGATCTTCATAATCTTCTTGTATAAAATATTCTTCACCAGTCTCCCCTCTATTTTCCAGTGTGTCTTCTCAGTCCGTCAACTCCTCCTCTAATTCAAGCTCTATTTCTTGATCTTCTTTCATATTCATATTCATCTTCTTCTTCCTCCTCCTCTTCATTTAATCCTTCCATCAACCCTCTCTCTTCCAATTCCTTTTCCAATGCCAATATTTCTCCATCAATGTAGTCCAATTCATCTAAAATAGTAATAATATCATCTTGTGGCGCTTGATATTTGAAGAATTCCTCATCCCTGCTAAATTCCAAAACTTGCTGATGCTTATTCTGGACAGCCTTGAGCCTTGTTATCCTCCCCATATTTCAGCTGAAAATAAAAGTGTCCATTTTATTAAAACAGTATAGTCATAAATAGGAATGAACTTAATTTAAGTCTCAGTTCAGCAAATGCAAATGTTGACACTTGAGAGTCAATTGTAAAATACTTAAGATAAAGAATTCATAAATATAATCAACATAATAAAGATGCATAAAAAATTAATATCAGTATTCATTGCATTTTACTATAGCAACATTTGATGAATTAAAAATGTTAGAAGATAAAAATTCAAACAGTCAGATAAGGGGCAATGACTCAAGCAATTTAGAAGAAATAAAGGATAGCAATCAGATGAGGATAGATGATGCTGGTTCAGAAGAATCTGATTGTTTTTCAGACTATAATGATGAAAACCCTTTTATTGAAGCATTACCAAAAGAAACTATAAAGTCCAATATAATAGCTGAAGATTGCTTAAATATTCAGCCCAGCAGAGGTATATATCCCGATCAATTTACACTTGTTCCAATGAAAGATGACGGAAACTGCTTGTACAGATCTATTTCTTATATACTTTCAAAATCTCAAGAAGGCCACATCAATATAAGAAATATGATTGCTGAAGCAAATGAAGAGAATTATGATAATCAGGTATGAATAAAGTTATATAGAATATCTGTTTAAAGAATATTTGCAGAAACTATTTATTAAAAAGAATATATCGAAAATTACTAGAAGATTTAATTGAAATTTAAAACAAATGTAGTTTTAATGATTACGTGCAAAAAATGAGAACAAATGATTTCTGGGGAGGAGATCTGGAGTTATATGCTGCTGCAGAGTTGTTTGGACTGACCATAAGAATTTATTCAGATTTTATGTCTAATCCCTGAATTATAGAGAGTGATTATCCTTCAGACAGAGTCTTAAATTTATGGCATATTCATAATAATCATTATGAAGTACTTATTTAGGATGGCTTTGAGCTAAAAAATATTGCATTACTTGCTATTCAATCTATCCCATTAGACAGCAAAGTTTATATTGATACCTTCAGTATACCTTCTATTGGTTACATAATGATAAAAAGAGGGGGAAAAAATAGATATCTAAATTTCATTGTATGTTGACTTATTATTGGCATTAATACTCTACCCCTTTCAAAATTTATTATATAATTTAAGAGAGCAATTTTCTTTGAAAAAAAAAATTATTTAATTTAATTTATGATTAATTTTATAATTATCATTTAAGATTAATATTGAATTAAAAGTAACATATTATTATGGGGGTGGAGGTGGGGGTCGGGTTGCGAATTATACTTGACCAGATGTGATTTGGATTGAAAATATGAACACTGTACTAGACGATAATAAAAAATTGTGCTTAAGCAGTGGAGAAATCATTAAGCTAACACCAACCATGAGGCTGCTTTTTGAAGTTGATGATCTATCACAAGCAAGCCCTGCTACTGTTAGTAGATGTGGGATGGTTTATATGGACCCAAATGAAACCCTTGGACCTCATTCTTTATTAAAAAGATGGCTAAATAGCCTTCCGCTTGGATATGATACTAATTCTTATGCAGATTTTTTTGAACTAGCATTTGAAAAAATCTTATTGCCTTGCTTATTCCTCTCTATAGGTAAATTTTTTAATTTTATAAATATTGACGGAAAACTTGTTTCAGTCAAAATTTAAAATATCTGATTATTTAATTTAAAGGCCTTATACTTTAAAATGCAAAATTTTAAAATATAAATTAAAATAATCATTATATAAATTTTATAATAATTTTTTCTTCAAAATTTAAAAAAATCCCAATTCACGAACATTAAAAGCAAAACTTAATTTAATTTGTAAAATTTATGTCTTAAAAAATACGAGCTGTTTAAAATTAGAGAGATTTCATTATACTAACTATCAATTATATATCAAAACTTTTTTTCATAAAAAATGTTTATATTAAAACATTTTTTTGTTCATTCATTCACTTACGGAAGGTGGTTTTTTTGGCAAAAAATAGAAATTTTTCCAATGATTTTGTTTGTTCAGGAGGGGGAGTTAGAGTTTTGGAAAACTGAGCTAAAATCCAGACAGTCCATACAAAGCACATCCTCTTCTGTAGTTTCAAGCTTTTTAAAAATTTTTGAATCACTACTGATCAGAGGCGGAAAATCTCGTCTTCAGCACGACCAAGAAATACAAGAAGAAAGACGAAAAGAACAAGAAAAGCTTGACCAGAAAAAAAATGAAGAAATTGAAGGAAATCTTATCAATTTATCCTCAAAAAGAAAAACAATTAGAAGTGTAAGCATAAAGCAAGAGGTAACAGCTAGCATTGCATCAAGAGAAAAACAACAAAAAGACGAAGAGCACTTAGCAAATCTAGCAACCTTAGCAGTGGTATGAAGCCTAGGTGGAACCTGTGACGAAGATGGCAAAAAAATGCTATCTGAAAAACTTAGAGCCGAAATGGTTAACTGAGGCTACGTAGGGCTGCCTTCAAACCTTTGTGAATCTTATTATAACAAAAACGAAAAAAGATGGATCCCATGGAAAAATTTGCTATCTACACTTATGCTGAAAGAAGAAAAAAATATTTTGGTACCGACTGTGCTTACTTTATCTTATGATTATTTATTAAATGAGCTTATACCTAGAAAAATACATATTTTGATTACTGGGGAAACTGGGACAGGGAAAAGTGTGATAATTAAAGCATACACAGAAAAGTTAAATGAAAAAGCTTATATGATTGGGACAACTATTTTTAGTGCCAGAAGCAGCTCAGACCAGTCTCAGGAATTTATAGAGTCTAAGCTTGTTAAGCGGAAAAAAGGCCACTTTGGCCCTGAAGTCGGCAAAAACGGCCTGCTAATTATCGATGACTTGAATATGCCTTCTAAAGACTCATATGGTGCCCAGCCTGCAATTGAAGTTCTGCGCCAAGCAATAGACAGAAACGAGCTTTATGACAGAAAAACTCTTGAACTCAAAATTCTTGAAGATTTAACCTACATCGGCATAATGGGACACCCTGGAGGAGGACGAAACCACATATCATCCAGGTTTTCTTCCCACTTTGTCCTCATGAATTTTTCAAACTACGACACCAATTCTTTATTTACCATCATAAGCACAGCCCTCTCAAGCAGTCTTAACGAGTACGCAAGAGTAATCGCAGACTCAATCCCACAAATAGCCAACGCAAGCATAAAAGTTTACCTTGAAACTCTACAAACTCTGCCTCCAACACCTATGAAATCTCACTACACATTCAACATAAGAGATCTAATGAACGTTGTCAAAGGGATCACAGCAGCGCCTCCTCAAAAGCTATATAAAGTAGAAACTCTTTACAAAATTTGGGTCCATGAGTGCTTACGAGCATTTTCTGACCGCTTAATTTGTGACGATGACCGTAGAAAGTTTATGTCATTGGTAAAAAGAAATCTAAACTTAGGCTTTAAGGTGTATTATGATAATGCAATAGAAGCAGAACCAATATTTTGCAGCTTTCTTGATGATAAAATATACCAAGAAGTATCAAACATAAAAAGACTTAAAGATTCGCTTGAAAACTCTTTAGAAGATTACAACAGTGCGACAACTGCTAAAATGAATTTAGTTTTATTTGACTTTGCAGTAAGGCATATAACGAGAATCAGCAGAGTTTTGACTTGAAACTGCGGAAATTTGCTACTTATTGGGGTAGGAGGCAGTGGCAGGCAAAGTTTGACAAAATTGTGCTCATTTGTGCTAGAGTATAAAGTTTTCCAGATTAAATTAACGAAATCTTATGGGTTTTCTGATTGGTCAGCTGATTTAAAACAGCTCATCAATATATCAGGGGTGGAGTGCAAACATGTGGTTTTTATTTTGAGGGATAATGAAATTATTCAGGAAAGCTTTTTGGAAAGCATCAATAATCTGCTGAACTCTGGACAAGTCCCGAATTTGTTTACTAATGATGAAATGCAAGGACTGACTGACAAAATGAGACAAAACAGGGCGTTTAGTTTGAAAAATGAACAGCAGAAATGGGAAGCATTTTTAGAGCTAGTTAAAAAGAACTTGCATATTGTACTTTGTATGTCTCCGATAGGGGATACTTTAAAATCAAGGTTGAGACAGTTTCCATCTTTAGTTAACTGCTGTACAATTGACTGGTTTAGTGAGTGACCATCTGAAGCATTATCGGATGTAGCAGCACACTTTATGGAAGAGGAAGGATTTTCTGGATATACACAAGGTCTAAAAAACGCTTCCAAAGTCTGTGTATATTTCCATCAATCAGTAAGAGAACTCTCTCAAGAATACTTACTCCTATCCTTGATCAATTCTATTGAAAATTCTTTAAAGCAGGAAAATTAATCCTATACTCGATCCAACGATTTTCATGAAATACTCCTGAGCTGCCTCAAATCTATCTTTGGTAGTGTTTTAGAGTACTACTCTTAAGCAATTATAATGCGTTTTTTAGAATATTTACCAATATATTGCATACTTTATCTTCTGTGGCTGACTCATAAAATCTTGATATATACAAAAATTTTATTATAATTTTTTAAAAATAATAAGCCAGTTTTAACTATAATCCTTGATCCAACGATAGTGGGTCATTTGATCAAGGATAGGGAGATTTACAAGAATACAGACGATACAACTACGTCACCCCTACACACTATCTCCAGCTCCTAAACAACCTCAAAAACCTCTTCCGAATCAAAGAAGAAACCACTATAAAGCTAAAAAATAAATACTCACAAGGCATTTATCAGCTAAACCAAGCCCAGCAGCACGTAGAAAAACTGAGAGAAGATTTAATTGCCTTAAAGCCCATACTTGAGCAAAAAACGGTGGCTGCCGAACAAATTGTCCAGCAAATCCAAAAAGAAAATGAAGACGCTGACCAGACAAGAATCATTGTAGAGTCTGAACAACAAGCATCACAAGAGCAAGCCGCAAAAGCTGAAAGGATCAAAAAAGAATGTGAAGAAGCTTTAGCAATTGCTTTGCCTGAGCTGGAAAGTGCAATAAAAGCACTGGATACCTTAAAAAGAGAAGATTTGAATTTGGTTAAAACAATGCAGCACCCTCCTGATCCGATTAGACTGACTCTTGAAGCTCTTGCTATTATGTGTGGGGAATCTCCAACAAGGGTAAAAGATACAAGTGATAAAAATAACTATATTCTTGACTATTTTGAGACAGGCAAAAGAATGCTAAATAATCCCAAATTTATTAAAAAACTGAAAAAATTCAATAGAGACGCTCTTACAGACACTGCGATTAACCCTCTTACAGAGTATATGGACAATCCCAAATTCCAGCCAAGCATGGTCAAAAATGCTTCAAGTGCAGCAGAAGGTCTCTGTAAATGAATAAGGGCTATGTACAACTTCTACCACGTAAATAATGAAGTAAAGCCTAAACAAGAAGCATTAAAAACAGCTAAAGAAATAATGAAAGAAAAACTGCTTCTGCTTAAAGAAAAACAAGAGAAATTAGACAGAGTGGAAATGTATATAAAGGAACTTAAAGAAAAACTTATGATACAAAATCAAGAAAAAGAAGCCTTGCAGAATGAGATCCAGCTCTGTGAAATTAAGAAAGAAAGAGCTGTTAAATTGATAGAAAAACTAGGAGGAGAAAGAGAACGATGGGGACAAAAAGTAGACGCATTGTCTAATGATATGAAAAATCTGTTAGGGGATATTTTGCTGTCGGCTGGAGTTGTGTCGTATATGGGGCCATTTATGTGGAATTATAGAGATCAGTTAATTATTTCGAAATGGATTCCGTATGTACAGTCATCAGCTTTTATAGACTGCTCAAAGAATTTTTCGCTGATAGAAACTGTAGGCGATCCGATCAAAATTCAAAATTGGACGATACATGGGCTTCCATCTGATAAAGTGTCAATAGAAAATGCGATAATTTTGAACCATTCTACAAATTGGCCTTTAATTATTGACCCACAAGGACAAGCTGCTAAATGGCTTACATGCCCCATTTGCTAGCTAATTAAACCATGGAAATAACCCTTTCATTATTGAGCAAAATTTTTTATTAATTACGTAAACTTTTAAAATCTGAATAAAAATTTTTTATTGAATTTAAGAGATAAACTCCTTTTGTGAGCAAAAACAATATTGGTTCCTAGCCTGTCAAGTTAGGAAAATGGTATATCAAGGAGATAAAAAGCTTTTAAGGGTAAAAGTTGGTTCTGAAGACTTTTTATCTGTATTAGAAAATGCGTTGTTTTTAGGAGCTTCTTTGATTATTGAAGACACTGGAGAAACACTAGATCCAATTTTGGAGTCTGTATTGCAAAAACAAGTGTTTATGGAAGATGGAATGAAGTCTATAAAAATAGGAGAAGTTACTAACTTTTTAAAATAAAAAATTAACAAAAAAAAAACTTAAAAAATCAATTAATAAAATAATAAATCAACTAGAGTAAGCAATACGATGACGATTTTGCTTTATACATGCTAACTAACCTCCCCAATCCTCATTATACCCCTGAAACTTCAACAAAAGTAACAATCCTCAACTTCACTATCACTGAAGAAGGCCTCAGTGAGCAGCTTTTAGCATTTGTCTGCAGAAAAGAGATCCCTCGAGACACAGAAGAAAGAAACAGACTAATAATCCAATCAGCAGAGTACATGAAAAACATGCAAGCTTTTGAAGACAAAATCCTTGAAATGCTTCAATCTGGTGGAGACACTATTCTTGATAATGAAGAACTCATCAACTCTTTAACAGAGTCAAAAAAAATGTCTGAAGAAGTAGAAAGGAAGCTTACGACTGCTAAACAATCAGAGCACAAAATTCAGCAATTCCAAGCAAACTATGAGCCAGCTGCAGCTTTAAGCTCGGTTTTATATTTCTGTGTAGCTGATTTAGCAAATTTAGACCCAATGTATCAATTTTCTATGGATTGATTTTTGGCACTGTTTAAAAAGGCTCTGAGTGAAGCTGAAAAAGCGAAAGAAATTCATGATAGAGTTAAACATATAGTCTTGAAATTTAGAGAAAAATTGTTTCAGACGATCTGCTCATCTTTGTGTGAAGAAGATATGATATATGGGTATGAATTAGTATTAATTATAAGATAACAACAGATAAATATATTAGAGAAAATAGTAACAGTCTTATTAATAGTTATTTTAAAATAATTTAAAAAACAATAAATTTTTATTTGTGTTTTTAATGGCTATTAGGATTATGAAACATAATGGAGAAATAAATCCTTGGGAATGGAGATTTTTCTTAACTGGGATGTGGAAAATAGCTGAGGCGAGAGAAAGCCCACTGGAGTTTATTAGTGATAAACAATGGCGAGAAGTTTGTCAGTTATCTGAAAAAGTTGAAGGGTTTGAAGAGCATTTGTTGAAACATAGCAATGCATGGAGAAATTTTGTAAATTCTGATAACAATTGGACATTTATCCCTAGCTTTGAAGAATTTTCTAAGCAAATTCCTCATCCTTATCAAGAGCAATAAGAAATAAAAAATGACGTAGGCGGAAGAAGGACTCCGAAACGCACTCCCTATGGAGCAGGTAGGGTCCATCTCTTTGAAGCTGAAAGCAGTGCCTCTGCCACTTTTGACGTGGCCTCGGGCTTGGGGAAGCCTTACCGAAGAGGAGTTTTGTTTCTCTTTCTAAGCTTTTCTGTCCCTGTCAAATGGACTAGACAGGCTTTACCTTCCAATTAGTCTTTGTCTATTGGGACTAGCGGGGTACAGGTAGGAGTTGGCTCTAAATTAGTAATGCTAGGCAAATTTACGTCAGATATGCAAGCTAGTAGCTAGTCCATTATGGCCTTATAGCACTTAACTTATCAAGAGCAGCCAGATTTCATGAAACTTTTGATATTAAGAGCAGTCAAGCCAGAATCACTAGGAGTAGCTATTAAAGCTTTCATAAAAACTGTATTAGGAGAAAGCTACTTACATCCTCCATTATTTAGCTTCCAAAACGCTTACAACGAAACTTCCCCTCTAAAGCCCTTAATTTTTATCCTCAGCAGCGGAAATGACCCTCAAGCCTTGATAAAAAGATATACAACAGAGCACGCCATCTACTTAACCACACTTTCTCTTGGAAAAGGACAAGGCGAAAGAGCTCAAAAAGCAATTAAAGAGTCCACACAAACAGGAAACTGGGTGCTTCTTCAGAACTGCCATTTAGCTATATCATGACTTCCTACCCTAGACAGCTTAATAGATAAGCTGCAAGTAGAAAACGAAAGATCGACAGTCCCAATCAACCCCAGTTTCAGACTAATTCTGACAAGCAGCCCTACATCAGATTTTCCTTCTAATTTGCTTCATAGGTGTATAAAGGCAAGAAGCCAATCTCCTAATGGTTTACTGGACAGTATGGTCAATACCTACCAAGGGATCTCTGCTTCTAAAGAAGAAAGCCAATTTTATTTTTCCTCAGCAAAGCCTAATATATGGGGAAAATTATTTTTTGGGCTTTGCTTTTTCCACTGCGTTATAAAAGAACGCACAAAATATGGAGCAATTGGATTTAACATCCCATATGAATTCAATGAAAGCGACCTTAGGATTTCTTCGAGGCAACTTATGCTTATGATCAATAATAGCGACAATATTCCATATGAAGCATTGATACATTTAACTGCAGAGTGCAATTATGGAGGACGAGTTACTGATGATTGAGATCGATAATTAAATATGGTGTTTTGGCAATGGCCTCCCGGACATCCAATATCGAGCTTATATTTAATCATATCCGGCAGGTTTTGCCAACTAATGGACAGCAATGCTAGTTAAGCAATTTTAGAAGTGTGTGGAGCCTAGGCCAAGTCCGCTTTCAGGTTTGATTTACCACGAAGGAAATGGAGGATTTGGAGTTGGAAAGGGGAAGCCCAGCAAGATCTACAGACAATTCCTAGATCAATCGGCAAATCTCTGGCGTGAAGCGGGAGTTACGCCCGGGGCTCGAACTTTTTCCTTTTCCCAAAGTCTGCCAGAAATTCTTTTTTTTGTGTGGATAGCCTTCGCTCAACCCAAGCAGCAGCCGCAGAAATCCATAGTGCAGCCACTCAACAGTGGAACCTCAAGGCAAGGAGAAACGCAAGATGAAGAGCGAGATATTTGATGTCCCTTAGCTTCAGGGGCGGATAAAGCAGTAAGATGGTGTCGATCATTTTCTCGATGTTGGCATCATCACAACTGGACTGAATTTGACCGACAGCGTCTCAATAGCATAAACCCTTAAGGGGATCCGTGGTGACTGCGTTATCAATAAGTGGAAGCCAACCTGTAATTAATTTTATTATGACTGAGATCGAAGACTTCTAAAAGAAATTCTTACATCATTTTATAAGCCTGGAATCTTAGGTGACCAAAATTTCAGTTTAACTGACCTTGTAGATGGTTATCATCTTCCTTCAGAGCTGAGTTCTCTAGAATTTATTTTAGACCACATTAGGACTTTTCCTGAAATGGAAAGCCCTGAAGTTTTTGGGCTTCACCCAAATGCTGAAATCTCAAGATCAAGAAACGAAGCCTATGACCTATGCAACCGTTTATTGTCCTTAAAGCCAAGAGCAGTAGAGTCTACATTTGAAGCAAAGAAAGAACAGTTATTATCCTTATCAGAAAAAATCATCAATAAGCTGAATAAGAAATTCGACATAGAAGAAATCGAAAAAAAATACCCATTGAGCTATAACGATACCTTAAATACTGTTCTCTTACAAGAAGTAGCGAGATATAATAATCTGCTTGAATGCATCATGAAATCTCTTGAAGAGCTAAAAAAAGCCCACGATGGGACTATTTTAATTACTGTTGAGCAGGAATCTTTAGGAGAAAGCATGCTGAAAAACCAGATCCCCAAGAAATGGAAACAAATTTCCTACCCAACCAATAAAAATTTAGTATCGTGGGTTGAAGATTTAAACAAAAGGATCCAGTTTTTTAATACTTGGATATCAGAAGGAAGACCAGCTGTGTTTTGGATCTCTGGGTTCTTTTTTACTCAGTCCTTTTTAACGTCGATTTTGCAAGAATTTGCAAGGCTCAGCAAAAACTCAATAGATTCCTTAACATTTTCTTTTGATATTATAAAAAATACAGCCCCAGAGCCACCTCAAGTAGGAGCTTATGTTGATGGACTTTATTTAGAAGCCGCAATGTGGGATGGTAATGGACTAGTTGAATGCTTACCAAGAATGCTATATTCTGAATTACCAATTGTAAGTTTTATTTAGCTATGACTAAAGCCTGAGGTAAAATCAGAAAGAAAGACTAAAAATGACTTTATTTATGAATGCCCAATGTATCGAACCCTTACTCGAGCAGGCACATTATCCACAACTGGGCATTCCACAAACTTCATTATGCCAGTTTTATTGCCTTCATTATATAAAAACACCCACTGGGTTAAGCGAGGAACTGCTTTATTTACTCAGCTTGACGATTAATTATACTAAAATTTCTGATATATCCTAGCTATTAATCTCAGAGACAATACTGTCTTAACTTAAGCTTTAAACGCTGCAGCTTTAAGCCCCACCAATTCAATTTTTTCGCCTCCATGCTTGGCAACTTCTTTCAGCTTCTCAATCTTCAGTCTATTTGCTGCCTTAAAAATTTCTATAATTAAAATGGCATTTGGTGTGAGAGAATAAGCTCTAACTTTCTCTTCCTCATGGTATTTTATTTATGAAATTCAGTTTACTGGTGAATCTTTTATCCACAATATCATGGATAATGTAAGAACTCTGATCCAGGGTAATTAGGAGGTATAGGGCTTTATTACTTGACATTTCTGAGCAGCGATATCCTTAGGCTGAGCACATGCAGAAGTCAAGTTGGAAAAGCAAGGCAACGCCGCAGTCTAGAAGTGAACTAGCCGTCACTTGCTTAGGATAGCCATTCGATCTGATAAAAAGGATGACGTCGCTAATTTTGCTTCCATTTCGGGCGAGCCTGGCAGCTTTTGTAATTACCCTTCAGATTCAGTTGACACGCTAACACTCTAACTCCCCCCCATTTAATAACGAACAAAACCGTCATTTTTTTTCCTAAAAATTTTTCCTTAGGCCCCATTTAATAACGAACAAAATTACTATAAAATTTATATAGGCTAATTTAGTCTTTATAGTTTACTAATTTTAAGTAGTTAGAATAAGATAAGTACAAATATAATCGAGCAAAGAATAATAAATAAGAGCTAATAAGTTAATAGTGGCTTAATCTTAAGCTGGTGCTTTACTCCCCCGCTCCGTGAGTGAACAAAAAAATCTCGTTCACTTATGAAGGGGGTTAATTTTTTTTGGATAAATTCTATAAAAAATTTTTTTTTTTTCGAAATTTAAAAAAGTCCTAATTCGCAAAAATTGGAAAGCAAATATTAAATGAATTTGTAGAATTTATGTTTTAAAACGTAATTTGTTTAAAATTAAACAGAATTATCTCCAGATTTCATTATAATAATTATCATTTATATATCAAAATTTTTTCCATACAAAATTTTTCTATTAAAACAATTTTATTCGCTAACGGAGGGTGAGGGATTTTTCTAATAGTCTTGTTCGCTCACGGAGGGGTGGGGAGTTAGCAATAGTTATCTTTTCGCTTTCATTTAGGCGCTTTCTCTTTCTGTTGCCATCATTTGAATCCTTTTATTATTAACTCTTTAATTGAAATTTTTATATAAAAAATTCATAGATATTTAATATAAATTTATATATATTTTTTTCCAAAAAAATTTTATAAGTTAGATCCATTTAATAACGAACAAAAAAAGTGTTCGTTATTAAATGGGGGAGAGTAAGTAATTTAACTATAAGTTTAAAAATCTCATCATGGAAATAAATCCCTCCGAAGAATGCTACAAAGATAGTCCAAAACAGCGCATAGCTCTTAATAACTCTAAACTCAGTCAGCGTATAATCAATTTCAGCTGGCATATAAGGTTTTCTTTTAGAAAGAACATGATAGTCTAGATCTTTATACATCTTGAATGACTGGGCTTCAGTTTCCCCTACATAATCAGAATCCCTTGGAATAGCTAGCCAATCTTTTGCGTAATTGTTCATAGCCCATGTATTGACTCTTTCTCCAGTCTGTCCTACAGAATTTCCTCTGACTGCTTCCATTCCTTTTTGTGGGACTCCACCACGGAAGTTATAGAACTTGTCAAGGTTATATTTTTTCCTTTCTTCTGCGAGCTCTTTGAGGCGCTTGTAGCCGTATTCGTGAGGCTGGTAGTTGGGGATTGTAGCACCAAGGTTGAGATGGTCTTTTCTTTTTTCTAAAATTGACTTAATTTCGTCCTTGCTGCCTTTGGTGAGATCGTATGTGGTCCTGGTCTCTAAGTTGTGAAGGACAGTGTAAGCCTCAGTTATCAGTCTGAATTTGTCTTGGGATGTAGGGTCTTTTGCAATATCAGGGTGAAACTTTTTGGCTAATTCTCTATAAGCTTGTTTTACCTCAGCTGGCTTGGCGGATGGCTCGATTCCTAGGATTTGGTAATAGTCTACCTTGGAGGCAAATGATCTCTTTAGTAAAGTCCTTAACATAAATTAATCAATACCAAAGAAATGGAAATTTAAGAAATTTTATGAGGTTTTTTGAAAATAAGATATAGCAATAAGTTTATAGAGAAAGGATGGTTGATCTTAGGTTAAGGTTTTAATAATAAAAGAGAATACATCAAATCATCAAGCAATCTAAAATTCAAATAAAATAACTATTAACTATGATTATTTAGAAAGAGCTTAAAATGACTCGCAATATGTCTAAATAAAAGAATATACGTTAAAATTGTGTGGCAAACACCCTCTTGACGTATGGGATTAGTTCGCTCTTTTATCGGGCTGTGGAACACGGGAAAGAAGCTGATGTTCGGAACGTATATCCTGCCAGGTTTCACTTGGTTTGGTAGAGCGCAATGTTGGGATTAGTCTACCGCAAGTTCTACTCCTGATAATGGTTTTTTGGCTCAGAGGGGAATGGGTTAAGAGTCAAAATGGATCTCCCAACCACACCAGCAGCCAATGGCCTGGTCAGCTGGGACGATTTCCCAGTGCGAAACCAAGAATTATGCCCTGGCTTCGGTTTTGTCCTAGAATGGATCAGAAAAATTCAACCTTTTTGAATTTTATTGTGAGCAACCTTTGTTGGCGTACTTCATGGCGACATAAGTTAACCAACTACTTAGGAGAGAAATCAAGCCTCGTAGCCTTTGTGAGGTTGTATACGAACTATCAAGCATGCGAATGGAGCGCCAACTGTAGAGATACTCTTTTAAATTTACAGCAGGCTTTTCAATAAATGCAATAAACTTAAAATTCTAAATAAAATAAATTTTGGAGTTGTAGTCTTATCATTCTTCTTTTAAATTCCTTTTAAAAAATTTACTAAATTCTCTAGCATCAAAACAATTTTAATTTTCATTTTCCAGTAAATTTATAATGAATAACCCAAAACTCATAGCCCAAGCCACTGCGAAGCGAAAAGCAAGCAAAGAAGAAGAATCCAAACAAGAAGGCTCCAGATTCAGATGGGAAAGTTCAGTTCCTGAAGGCTGGCACAAATTTTTAAGAATTAATCCCCCTAAAACAGCTTCTCCTACCAATCGGCAACGGATAAAACAAAGAGCATCTACTGCAAATCCTCTTAAAACTCGTCCTCACACCACAAACTTCGCAGAATACGAGGACAGGCTTTTAAAGCTCAATAACGATTTTTCTGACGAAAACTTCAAATATAATCAACTTTACCAATACTCCGAAGACCAAAAAACTGAAGTTATCAAGCCTGAATTTAACAAAGAAATCCAGTCGCCTTGCTATTCTATTAAATACCTAGGCATCACAAATGGACAAATTGGCATCCTTTCTAAGCGAGCGCCTATTCCTCAGCTTTCTCCTTTGGAGTCCTGCAAAGATGTGCCATTGCCATTGATTTATTCTACCTCTAAAGATACACGTATATCTAATAGTATTATAAATCAAATTATCACACGTCCTACGAGTAAATCTAATGAGAGGTTTGAATATAAGCCTCCAGAAAATTTTACGTCACCATCGCCGATATTATCTAATATAAAGAAATCAGAACAGACTATTGTGATTGATGAAACTTTGTATCCAAACCCAGAGGCTTATAATAAATATATTATTCATACATATGCTAGGCCAAGAGGGCTTATCACCCAGCAAAAAGATTTTCCAAATGAGCATGACCAGAATTTCATTGATTTAGAAGCTTTTAACTCGAAATTTATATAATATAAGAAATATTATTGCTAGCCAAAGAGAAATTGCCTTAGATATTTAGGAAATTGGGATTACTTAAAGGTAAGGTTAAAAACAACGAAAATATTGCTTAAATTGTGCTTTTAAATAATCTATAAAAGAGCTTAAGCTATACAAATGAAAAGAAGGTTTGATTTAAGTAAACAAAAACCTGTAGAAACACCAGTATACAGGACAGGAGTAACTGGATGAAAGCTATCTCGGCCAAAATCCACAAGCCCCGGCAAAAGATATAATAATTGCCCGAGGATTGCGCTATCTTGCGCCATCCTCGGGCAATTCAAAAATGGCCCCATACCGGGAATTGAACCCACGTGTGGGGCCATTTTTGGTGTGTGCAGAACATCGACTTCCACGCACCAAAAATGGCCCCATACGTGGGTTCAATTCCCGGTGTGGGGCCATTTTTTAAATTGCCCGAGGATGGCGCAAGATAGTGCCATCCTCGGGCAATTTCTATATTTAAAAACATTTGAAAATTCAAAAGAGTTCCAACAAAAGCCAGACTCCTCAACTGAGAAAACTCAAGAAGTCTCAACCCAGCCAGATGACATTTCACAATTTTATAATGAACCTTATTTGAAATATCTATCAGAAAACAAAGGCCTGCATATCAAAAGAGCTAAAACTAAGGTCTAAAGATGATAAATTATAATAAGCTTTAATTGTGTTTTCTTAAATATCGCAGAAATTTCCAATAGAAATGGTATTAATTCGAGCGTGGATTGCTTACAATAAACTTCTCGAATCCCAACCATTTAAAACCCAGCTCATGACTGCTGTTTTCATGGGCTGGGTTGGAGATGGCATTGCTCAGGTTTTTGTCGAAAAGCACCCTTTTAGCATTAGGAGATCACTTGTAGTGAATACATATGGGGTTTTTGAAACTATTCAGTTTTCATTCAATAATTCGTATATTCCTAATTGTAGACATTCTGGCTGTTATTTTAATTCTAAATAATAACAACAGTTAGTGATTATATTCATTCCAAATAGGCATAAATAATTTTGTATTAGCTCTGGTAAAATGGATAGTATTCAAAGGGAAATGCATATAATAGAAGGATATTACTGGCTTCATCTATTAGACAGAATCGTAGGACACCAGCTGACTGCCCCTAAAGCTTTGATAAAAACAGGTCTGGATATGTTTTTATTCGGACCTTTTGAAATTGCAATGTTTATGACTTGAACCAACGTTTTTGAGAGATCTGACACTTCACTTGAAAAGAAGCTGCAGGAAGACTTCATGCCTGTATTTATTGGTGGATCTTTATATTGGTTTCCAGCATCTTTTATCTGTTTTTATTTGGTATCCATGAAGAGCTATATGTATTTTCCTCAGGGACATTATTTTTTGCAACCATTCCTGGGATGTTTAGTCGAAATATTTTTTTCATGACATTGGTCAAAAAATGATGGCTTTAGCCAAGCAAATGTGTGACGAATGAAAATTTGACGAATTCCCGAAAAATGCCTATAGTGAAAAAATAACCACCAAATGGCGTGCTACATCTATGAAATACCGGCTGATATTTAGCTCAATTTTTTGTATCATATCAGACACTTTTATGTCATATGCGACACATAATAGCATATCATTTTACAAAGATTTGCTTGTAGAGAAGGTATATAAATTTTTGAGGTTAAAAGAGTAATTATTTTAAGTGGAGTCTTTTATTAGAGAGTTTTTATTAATTAATTTTTGCTGAAATGTTCTTGAGAAGAAAAGTTCATAGCTTTTTGGCAGCTATTCATATAGCACTCAGCATTTTGTGCTCTTTTATTCCAATGTCCTCTTGCCTTGCTCTTTATTTCAGCCCTTCCTCCATACTCATATGCCTGATAGTCCACAAATCTAGCTTTTGCTCCATCCAAGTCACTTATTAACAGCTTCACAATTTCATTGCCTGCTACAACTGAATTTCTCAGTTCATCTGCTCCTCTTTGCAGCAAGTTTCTTGCTCCTTCCATATCTGATCTTTCCCCGAACTCTGCAGCTTCTTTTAATATAGCTGCCGCTTTGACTCTATAAAAGTTGACCATTACATCTTCATCAAGCTCAATAGAGTCTATTTGGGCGCTCTCATTAAAAATTGGGATATTAATTGTGCATTCTTCTTCCACAGTTTCCCCTGTCTGAATTTGCTTATATGTAATAAAACCTTTAACTGGGCTAATTGAATGGCCTTCTGGTACTTGTTGTTGACAAGGAGGGAAATTTAATACAAAAATGGCTTCTTTTTTGTCACCTGTGAGGACAGGAGGCATTGAAAATACAGAGTCACCGCTTTCTGAGTATACCTTGGTGAGGGCAAATGGAATATCTGCAGCTTGAGTTTGGAATCTTACTTGGATTTGGTCAGCGACAGTTGACATGAGTTCTCCAAGACAGTTAGAAAAAGCCATTGGGATTGAGTCATTTTTTTCAATATAATAGAAACCCCCGTTTCTCCATTCAGAAATGGCATTTAAAAGCTTGGCATCATGATCGGAGCCATAGCCAAATGTATGGATTGAATAGTTTTTGGTTTTGGCTGAATCGACTCTGAGTTTAGCACGATCTAAGGCGGTGCTGCCGTTATTATCTTGCCCATCAGTAAGTAGAATAATAGAGGTTATTTGATTGACAATCCTTCTATCTTCAATTACTTTTAGCCCGTGATCTAAACCTTCAACAAGTTCTGTGCCTCCTCCAGCGTGGATTTCAGCTATTTTTGATAAGGCTCTCTGCTTACCGACTTCTGTCATTTTGATCAAAGGGAGTATTATTTAAAAAAATATGGTCGTTCGCATTTCCCATTCTTTCAAGCAAAGTATCGTTTTAGACTAATTTTAACTATGAGAAATGAATTCATCTAAAGAATTTATTTCCGATAGATAGGAAAAGCAAGAGCCCATTTGAGACATATGACCTTAAGGAAATGGAATTTACCAGCCTAGGCGGTAGAGGTTAAAACCTTTATAGTAAAATTGATAATAAAAAAGATTTGCTTGAAGCTGGAAGAGCATTCGTCAAAATATTCACAATCCTATTTTAGCAAGCACTAGTGCAAACCTGAGAAAAAAGTGAAACCTAAAGAGCGGCGGCGTGATATTGACTGATAAAAGAGTTATTATAATAATATAATTTAGTAAGATTAGTGGGAGTATTCTTCTTACTTCGGAGCTAAATAACACTAAACTCATGCGATCCTTTGGTTCTAGCTTGCCTACCATGAACTCTAATGTTTTTTTGGTTAGTTCAATCTTATCTCCTTGCATGCTTCCACTTACATCAATAACACATACAATATCAATACCCTGGCGTACTCCTCCTTCAGTTGGAGATGATTCCAAAGCTTGCATAGAAAAAGAACAAGGCAGTTCTTGGGCTGCCGAACTGTTCAGCTGAAGGTAACTTAAGGCTGCTTTCATTGATAATTGCAATCTTTGAGGATTAGAAGTAGCTGCTACGGAGACTTTAGTTTCTTCTTGGATAATTTCTATGTTTTCATCATCGCTATAGCCACTGAAGATATCAGAAAGGCTTGAGTTTGATCCTTTGTTTCCCATTTTTATAATAGAGGAAGTCAGAACATATCAATAGAAATGGAAGATATTATAAAATGAAAAATAAGTAAACAATTTTTAGATTTAGAGTAATTTAATCGATTAAGTGCTTTTATGATTAAAATATGGCGTCTCTCGACTGAAAACTCATCTCTTGCATATTTCAATTATGAGGTGGTGCAATTTACCCAGTTTGTTAGGGAAGCAAGAGCATTATTTTCTAGAAGGGAGCCACCTACCCCAGGTGATGGAGGCTGGGACCTTTAGGATGCCCGAAGGATCCGAGTACGTAGCCTGAGCTCAAATAAGAGTCGTCGAGCGACCGGCGTCCTCGTCGTGTAGCAAAGTCAAGGTAACCACACATTGGCCGGCCAGGGAAGATGGCCAGAGCATTGCTGGAGGCAGCTGTTTTTAGGTACTGGACGCTAAACAGAAAATAAATCTAATTGAATTGATTGAGTGCTTTGATAAGGCATTGAAATTAGCAGAAGCTTTAGTATGAGCATTTTACAAAATATCAATATTTATAGGAAATCTTTCTATACAAAACTGCTTACTATAAATTTTTTTCCAAAAAATTTCAGCAAAGGACTTTCTTAACCCCTAATAGCGCTCAGATCATGAGGGAATCGTCTAATACCTCCTTCTGGAGCTACCCTCTGCCATTTACAGGCAACACAATGCTCATCCAGAAGTGCTCGATTGGTGTGTTGCGCTGCTGGAATTCTTATCTATAGCCGAGGAGAGGCCCAGTTAGCCCAGACAGCACCAATTTCAGAAATCAGCCACCTGCGACCCCGTGATTTTCCAGCCAGTTTTTATTTTTTCTCGCGAAATATTTGAGTTCATCCTGTCGCTACTAGGTATGCCATGGCAAAATTCTATATGAAATATAAGAAGATTCGGGAAAAATATATAGTTTTAAACAAGTTAATAATCGAGGAAACAAACGATTAAATAATAAAGCAAGAGCATGATATTAGACTTTTAATTAATTAACTTTCAACGTTCGCCATCTCTTCACGGGCCGATGGTTTGCACCTCAGCATGCTCATCATCCCAGGGCGACCCCCGGCAGGCCCCTCTCTCCACCGCCACACGAAATTCTTGGAACTAGATGAGACATTCTGGTTTGAATTCATTAAAGGCTGATTCCCGGACACAATTCCCAATACAGTGTTAGGCATATACCGTCTTGTGGTTTGTGGGAGTCTTATCGCTCCATCCAACTAGACCATTGCTACCAGAGGCACGATGAACACCACCCGATATGCGCCAAGGATGCCAGATCTGTATCTTATCCTGGTTTCTCTGCCTGATTTTCGCTGCAGTCAGAGAAATTTTTTCCAAGAGATCGGGCAATGCCTCCGCCATATTAATATATGATATTAGACTTAAAAAACAAGCTGAAATTATAGATAAAAGAATAAAAATGAAATAAAATAATGATTAAATAATAAAAAACTCAGCCTGATATCCATCCTTTTATTATAAATCAATATCTTTCAGAATCACTATGCCATTTTTTTATTTACATACTTGACCACCAAATATCTTTCCTTTCTCAGCATAATCAAATATCTCCATCCAGCAAATTTCCTTTGTAATTCCTTTCGAAAATTTTATTTATCCAATATCTGCTTCTTTTTATATATTTCATATTAATGTCCCTTATAAAAGTTTCGGACTTAACACAACCTTTATATGCTGATCAAACTGAGTCTGCCTCAACAGACCACGAGGAGATAAAAACCACTCCAAATGTGTCATGCAGACAAAGAATTTTTTCATGCTTATTTTCTTCTTCAAGAAAAGCAGAAATCAGTCTTTTAAGCTCAGGATGCATAGGGGCAGGGTTTTATTGTTTGGACTTTTTATTTAGAGAGTGTGGATTAATCCTTGGATCAATAATTTTTACGACAACAGGACTGACTTTTGTGTATTTTCAAGATGTGATTAGGTGGGGTCTGAATTCTACTCATGAATCAAACTTAATGACTATGATTTATCATCTCTATGGAAAAAGGACAAGGAAATTTATGAAAATCTGCTTAGGCTTAAGCATTTTTGGACTGCTGTGTTCCAATCAAGCATTTGCAGCAGGATTTTTTAAGGAAATTTTATTTACAGCAAGTAGCTATCAGATTGAAAATAATTACTATCAGATGCTTCTGAATTTTTGCCTGGTATTAATAGTTCTAGCCTTAGGGGTATTTAAACAGAAGACAATAATAAAATATTTTTCAGTGGTTTGCTGGATTTCAGTTTTCTATTTGACATCAATTGTATTGGTGCAAATTCCATTTTATTTTGAAGGAATCATTGAGATGCTGACAGAATCTAAACCAATAACGATAAATGCAGGATTTGCTGATAGTGCAACAGTGGTTGTTTATACTTTTCATGCACTGTTTACTATTCCAATGGCATATGAGAATTTTAAGAAAGGGGCATATGCAGCTACTGAAAGTATGAAATATGCTCAGTTTGGGTTTAGCTGTATTTTATTTTCTATTTTATTTTTATTTTACTATTACAACAGCATCGCTGAAAGCTTAAGCACAGAAGCAAATTGGCTTTTAATTATCGCAAAAATGCTATTTATTATAATATTGACAGTAAACACAGTTATAAACTTGCACCAATTCGCTATGATGGTGGTCGACATATTTCCATGCATTAGCTTTAGCCCTACCTCCTATTTTCTCATTAAATTGCTTATATGTATCCACCTAGGAGTTTGTGCTTACTTTTTCTCAATCCCATTTACATACTACAAAGTGATAGGAGGAACCACAGTGATACTTTTTGACATTATAATCCCCACCTTGGTATATTGAAATGTTTCTAATAACTACCCAGTAGTTATATCTATATCTCTTTGGAGTGTTTTACTTATCCTTTTAGGTGTCTCCTCAGCAAGCTACGCATTCACAGGTCTATCATAATATTTATAGCACTATTCTAACTAAGTCCCCCCCCCCCCCCTCCGTGAGCGAACAAAACCATTAGAAAAATCGCCATTTTTTGACCAAAAAACCCACCCTCCGTGAGTGAACAAAAATTTTTTTAATAGAAAAAATTTTAATGGAAAAAAATTTTGATATATAAGTGATAATTAGTATAATGAAATCTAGAGCTAATTCTGTTTTAATTTTAAACAAATTGAGTTTTAAAACATAAATTTTTGCAAATTAAATTAATATTTGCTTCCCAATTTTTGCAAATTAGGATTTTTTTAAAATTTAGAAAAAAATATTTTTTATAAAAAATTTATATATAAATTTTTTTTTAAAAAAAAAAATTAACCCCCCTCCGTGAGCGAACAAAATTTTTTTGTTCGCTCACGGAGGGGGGGGGGGGGGAGTAAGAAATTTAATTAGCCATATTTTTTGCTTTCTTTCTGTCTGCTTTGGTCTGATGATGGTATCCTTCTTTAATAGGCTGGACACTTCGGGTACATTCGCACTTTTCACACTTCATGGTAAACATTCTGATGCTTGAATCTTTTGTGAGGGTAGTCTGCATACTCTTGCAGTTTTGACAGAGAACGTACTCGGTGATGTATTTTTTTAGTAGAAATTCTATTTGTTTTTCTAGATATCTGCCTTTAAATATAAGCTGCTGGTCTTGGGTAATGCTGCCATCAGTGCCAAGTTCTACGAAGAAGAATCGGGACATGTGGTCTGATGGACGTTTAAGCATATCGCAGATGTCTTGGAAATTGACCCAGCCGGTTTTCTTTGAACCAATTTTGACGACTTCTGGCTGTTTTACAACGCAGCGCTGATTATCAATGCTTCCAACGACTCCTTTTTGCTTTCTTAGTCTTTCGAAAATGCGTGCAAGCATTTCATCATATTTGTTATCTGCGTCTTGAACAAGGTTTGCCTCTTTCTTTGCAGGAGCAGGACCTGGCTTTGCCTTTTTCTTTTTTTTCATCTTAGAGAAGTCTATCTCGTCTGATTCTTCGTCTGCCATTTTATAAGATGAAAACCATATGAAACATAATTATGCCTTATAATATTAGAAATCTCAATTATTCACAGCTTCAGCAATTGAAATCGAATTCTAAAAAAAAATTGAAAAACCTTTTACAGTTTATGGTTTCTTTTATATTTATTTATTTTTAGGTCCATCAACTGGACTAATCTTCTTCAGCTATTTTTTCTTGTTTTAATGACTCCTATATTTCTTTATTTGTTTTACCAATCAATCATAATCCTCAAAGTCCACGCAATCATTGCAGTTCTCATGATCTTCATAGTTTTCATAGTTTTAATAATCTTCATAGTCTCCAGTCTTCATAATTCATATAATTTCCGTATCCTTCTTAATCTTCAAACTTTTACAAGAGTCGTCAAAAAGATAACGGGTCTTAGGAAATGGAGGCTAGAGGCTAAATTTGTGGCTTATTTGGAGAAATAGGCGTATCTCCAAGAGTATTTATATATTTTTAGGTTGTCCAAGGTTTCTTTCAACCAAAATTTTTCCCACCAAATTGCATATTTGCAGTTTATGGCTTCTTAAATTTCTAGCAATTGCTCTGTTTTGGTTAATTATTTAATGGTTTGCTAATCCTTGCTATTCAAATCAGTTTAAACCGCAACAATTCCCAAAACATTTTACTCCAATAATTTTATTGATATAATTTTTGAATTAGGCTAAATTAATTAAAAAACTTTGTTACATGCGTGTTACTTTATCATTATTAAATCAACTAATAGAACATGTCAGACCAATATCCTATTCTAATCACTTCTCTTTCAAGCATAATAGCAGGAAGTCTTTCCCGCTTATTTGTCCACCCTATAGACACTCTTAAAGCAAAACTTCAAGTCCAGCAAGCTTCCTTAACAAACCAAAAGATAACAATAAGGTCGACTGTAAGTAAAACTTTGGCTGAAGAAGGAGTAAGAGGTCTTTATCGAGGCTTTTTTATAGCATCTGCTGGATCTGCTCCTGGGGTTTGTGTTTATATGTCAGCTTATGAATTTGCTAATTCTTTTTATCAAAAATAAAATTATTTATTTAATTAGTATAAAATAATTATCTATTAAAAAAATCAGGCCTTATAGGCAGGATAAGAAAAAATTATTAAAGTCTGAAGCTGCACAAAAAAGCACTTTTTGAGCACACTTTTGTTCACTCCCCCCATCCTTGATCGAACGATTGACTGTAAAAAATTCCTAAAAATTGGGGAAATTAACCCCCACCCTTGATCGAACGATTTTCACATGCAAATTTTTATATATATATAAAAATATATTAGTATCAAAAGCTTGGAAGATGTACCTAATGAAGTTGCTTTCAGAGCTTTGAGACGATAGCAAGCTACGGAATCGACTATTAGAAGTGATTTAGTCATCAACCTAGGCTTAAAAAACTCAATAATCTAAAAAATAGAGATTCTTTAAAATTTAAAAAAAATAATTTTTAATTCAATAAGGAACAAATTAAAATTTATACAGTTTAAAAGGGTAACTAATAAATCAAAATATTAAAAATTGGTATTTTATGAAATTAATTCAATTTTTTGCTGTAAAAATAATTATTAAATACTCTTAACCCTCTTATTTAAAAGTAAATAAAAAAATCTATACTTATCTTTTTCATTTTATATGTAAATTTTTTCCCAAAAAAATGTTTTTAACCCCCATCCTTGATCGAACGATGGCGAGTCGTTCGATCAAGGATTGGGGGCAGCCAGGGATTTTTGCTGAAACTGTATCATGTGCAATCTTCGTTCCTATAGATGTAGTTAAAGAGAGGCTTCAAGTTCAAAGCAATTTGAATATTTATAACTATAAAGGAGGCATTGACGCTTTCAAAATAATCCTAAACACAGAAGGACTAAGAGGGATTTATCGAGCATATGGAGCTACAGTGTGCTCTTTTGGACCTTTTTCAGCACTATATTTTATGTTTTATGAGAAGTTTAAGTATTGAACTGTTGGGGCACAGAAAGAAATTAGCTTTTGGCCTAGCTTGCTGTGTTCTGCAGCAGCAGGATCGATTTCCTCTGTTATCACAAACCCACTTGATATGGCAAAAGTTAGGATGCAATGTGTAAGAGCAAGCCAAAATTCAGAAGTAAAGCTTTTTAAATACAACAATATGTTTCATGGGATTTTGTTAATTTTTAAGAATGAAGGATTTCTAGCCTTATTTCAAGGCTCCTTAGCAAGGATATTATTCCATACCCCTAACGTCGCTATCATGATGAGCACCACAGAGACAATCCGAGCATTCTTAGAAAAATCAATGCAGAATAAATAACTTTATATATTTACATAAACCCTTAAATTAAAATATGATTATTAAATAGATGAGTGCTGCAATTTTCTTCAGGTTTAAAAGTGAAAGAGAGAGATGCATCATTCCTATTGAAGGTGCAGAAATCTCAGTCAGAGAGCTTAAAGACAAAATCGCTGAAATAAAAAAGCTTAAAGATGATGGGACTCAGAAGAAAAAAGGCCCTAACCAAAATTACAGCTTATCATTATTGCATAGTACAAATGAAGAAGAATATAAAGAAGAAAATGAGCTGATACCAGCTGGGACTTATATTATTGGGAAAAGAGTGTCTAGCGCCATACCAACACCTATACCTATCATTCCTGCTGAAGCTGGCCCAGCACAAAATAATCAAACAATAAAGCCAAGAGAAGAAGAAACAGTTTCCTCAAAACTAGCAAAAATAATTATTACTGGAAAACTCCCAAGCATTTTAGCCTGCCAGCTATGTAACAAAATCCTGAAAAATCCATATATCACTACGTGCTGTGGATATACAGCTTGTCAGACTTGTTTTACTACAAAATGTCCAGCTTGCAGCAAAGATTTAGAAATTATCAGCGATAAGCAGCTAGAAAAATTCTTACTAAGTATTGAAGACAAGCTGAGAGAAGTCAGAGACAAGTCTGCAGGGATTACTGAATTTCTGGAATCAGCTAAATATTTCTTATTGCAAGTCTATAATCCTCAAACCCTTGAAACCTCTTTAAAGACCTCAACCTACCCTATTCCTCCAGATAACTCATTTAAGCTAAATTCAAGCTTCCAGCCAGGCAAAAATGTTATAGTTATTTTTGTTAATAGCGCTGCTGGACAATTTCATGGCTGTGGCGTTATGATGTCACCTATCATTCATAAGAAAAATGATATATGAGGCTCAAGTGAGTTTATCAGTGTAAAGTGGCTTAGAAGGGCTGATGTAAGCTTTGTGGATACCCAGCATCTAGATCATCCGATTCCTCATAATTCATTGACACAACCTGTTGAAGAGCTTGATAGCAATAGCGGATTGGAGCTGTGCTTAAAAATAGAGCAAGCTGAACAAAAAGAAGTCCCTGATTATCAGGTTTTTGAAGTAGAAAATCAGACTGCTAAAGAAGAAGGTAAGATGGAGATTGAAGAAATTGTAAAAGAAGAAGAGACAAAGAGAAAAAGAAGCAGAAGCCCAGAAGAGAAAAGGAAAAGCAGCCCACATAGAAGCAGAAAAAGGTCGAAAGAAAGAAAATCGCCTGAGTCTAAGTATCGGAATAGAGAAAGCCCTAAAAGGCACAAGCATAAAGAAAAGAAGCACAGAAGATAATTAAGATTTTATCATAATCATATATAGAAATTCTTTATCAATCTTATATTTACTAATATGGTGTAACTGGATAACGTATAATTTTTGTGTTTTGAATCTCATTGGGAATGCTTCTATCCGCTATCTCATAGCTGCAGCCTGATTCTTTTTCCTTGAATTCCAATTAATTTTTTTAAAATCAATTATAATGTTCACAGAAGCCTGCATCTACATAAAGTGTCATTAGACATGATTTTTCAGTTTAATTGTCTGCTACCAGTGCAATTTTTATTGCATAATCGATATTTCTTTCCATATTTTCGGTATTTTGCATATCTATTAGATCTATTATATTATTATTCTTATCTGTAACTGTTAAGTGTTTACCTAATTTCATTTTTAAATAAAAATGAGCAGCCAGCTCTCTAAACTTAAATTCCGCATTGTATTTTGTAGCAGCGAAGATAATGAATTCCCAGTAACTCAACTGTTAAACCATGGACCACACAGCACAGGCTGACAATCAGCCCGATTTCAAGATTTTCCTCAAATAATAATTTTACAGTTCATAGCTCCAGTTCGAATCCAGCAGCTTCAATTTTTATCACATCAGTCAAAAATTGCCACAAGAATTGAGCTTTTTACATATTTGCCTGAAAACCCTAGCTCAATCCCTCCATTAGAAAATTTCAAATGAAATCGTCTTGGATATCTCTCATTAGATAATAACGAAAAATCAGGATTTCAGGCACGAGAGCTAAAATCAGTTTATATTGACTCCCAAGCTTTATTTCTAAAAGTTTCTCTGAATAAGTGCCACGTTAACAAGTATAATATTTTCAACCAGGTTGGGCTAATTGCAATTAATTGTTTAGGTGAAGAACTTGGTAGCATTAAAGGACCATCAAAAGGAATTCAGCCTAGACTAGAAAATGAAATGGAATTCGACTCAGCTACAAATGACAGGCTTAAACAATTATATGAAGCTAAAGATAGAGCTATTGAAAACGAAGATTTTGATGAAGCTAAACGAATTAAAGACGCCATTGAAAGACTAAAGTCGGTTGGATATGAACTTTTGATGCTAGAAGACAGAAAAAGAAATGCAATTGCAAGTGAAGATTATGATGGGGCAAAAATTTTGAAAATTGAAATAGAAAGAATGAGAAATGCCGTTTTGCCTCCAATGCCTGATACTTATTTTGCACCAGTACAGCAGAGCTCGCATAGACCGTTTTCAGGTGGTCCTCAGCCTTTAGGTATAGGAGGCCGCCCTTCATCAAGGCCTCAACCTTCTCAATTTCCTCCTCCTCAACAGATAGGCAGCATGCCTGACTATGATCCTTTTGAACGAAGAACCAACCAGCTCTTGCCTGAGCCCAAATCCAAAGTATCCCACGATGAACAAGTAATCCCTACAATGAGCAACGGCAGAGCCCCAGGACAAATTTTTGGCGGCGAAGAAGAAGAAAATTTGCCTCCTAATCTTGATAACCCTCCAGAGCCTTTAGGTGTCCAACAGTCTAAATTTGCCGACCCGCTGCTCCCTATACTAGGGGAAGATCTTTGCAGAAGAATTTTTTCTAAAGCTTGGCAGTTTCGAGAGGATGGGCTTGGGATAATCCAAAATGAAGTTTCTCAAGGGTCTTCAAGCCAGATTTTTGGAGGCTCTGATAACTCAAACATATATTCAGGAGTTCTCGGAGCTGTTAGATACACAGTAGGTGACAAAGTTGCCCAAGTCTCTTTAAAATCAATGGGTCTTATAAATACTTTACTTAACAGTATCGCTCCAACACGTGCAGTTGTAAGAGGTGATGTCCCTGAGCATATACAAAGTATCCTTAGCTCACTTCTAGATAAAGTTGGAGATAATAATGCAAGGGTAAGAGAAAGCGCTGAACAAACCTTTATATCACTTACAAGAAGTGATGTGGTAGGAGTAGGCCCAGCTGTACAAAGCATTTTGAAGCCTATGAAAGATAAATCAACATCGCAAAAGCATATAATTGGGAGACTTAATTTGTTGGATAATATTGTAAAAGAGTTCCAAATTGATAACTCCTATGTACCATTTCAGCCTGTAGCTGAATATGCACTTAATGGGTTTAAAAATACTAGCCAAGATGTAAGAAATGCAGCGTTTAATTTGCTTATGTCGATTTATGCATGTATAGGACAAAAACTTCAGCCTTATTTGTCAGATTTAAGACCAGCACAGCTAGAAATGCTGGAAAAAGGGATGCAGGATATTGATGGAGGGAACGCTCCTAATATAATGGTGTCCCAGCCACCTCCCAGGCAGCAGCCTATTAATGCTCCTAAAAGAAAGTCTACAAATCCTCCAGCTGCTATGCCATTTTGCCAGTTCTGTGGGAAAAAAGATACGATTTTTGCGAATGAGGACAATTTAGATATCCACTACTGAAAAGATTGCCCTATGCTGGTGTCTTGTCCATATTGCAGTCAAGTTATAGAAATCTTTGATTTAAATAGCCATTTAATGAAAGAATGCGATCTAAAAAGCGTAATGTCACAATGCCCAAGGTGCAAAGAAGCGATTCATGCTGATGAATTTGAGCAGCATGTCGAAGAGCAGTCATGCTATGCAGCGAAACCTCCAAAAATTGCGACAAGATGTCCGCTATGCCACGAAGATGTAGAGCCAGGTATCGAAGGATGGAAAAACCATATTTTGACTCAAGGATGTCCAAATAATGATAGAAGCAATATCTAGAATTTAAATTAATTTTATTATGAGACTATAAAAACTTAAGCCATTTCTCTATTTACTATCAAGTAAATTTATCATTAAGATAATTCCATTAATCAGTATATTAAAGGGTTGTTTTTGGTCTCACTGAGCTTGCTAGATCTAAACTCATGATTTTTAACGCTAAAGTTTTTTCGTTCATAGTCTGGACTTCTCTTCTATCTGGCTTTGACCACAATGACGAAAGAGCTGATGATCTCCATTTATCTTGTGACGTTGTCTGCCAGAAGGTTGCACACGGTACATCAGATTTCCTCATTTTTGCTTCATAATACTTGCTGTTCGTATTTTGAGCAAAATTCTGGTTAAATCTCGTTTCTAATGTTAAATTGCTTATAATAATCACTGCAAAGTTAAAGGGAATCGTAATTGACCTTCCAGCAGTCGCCAATTCTTTTATAGCGGAAAATATAGCTCTATGGGTATCTACAACTACATTTTTATCTATATAGCACGCTTGGGCTATTGGGACAGGGTTGCAAAATATCATTTGGAATCCTCTTTGGAAAACCGACCGTTGACTTGCTGGTTTTTCGACCTGATTTTTTCCGTGATATCTTAATAGAACACTTTGTAAAGATGGGTCAGGAATAAATACTGGACGGTTTTTATGCAGGTGTTTGCGGTCAAGCCTCTGGTCGTCTATTTCGCCACTTGTAGGGTTTATAGCAGTGACTGGTGCAAGCTTCGTCTCTATGTCAAAGGTGAAAGCTCCAAATCCTTTTATATTGACTCCTTTGCCTTCTAATATTTTTTCGTGGATGTACTCAACTGTTGCCTTCCATATCAGTTGCATTTGTGAGGCGGGCTCTAATGGTTTGACGGACTGATTTGACCTTGGCTGAGGATAAAGATGACTTCCAGGGTATCTGCCTGGGTTGCTTAATATATACGCTATTAAGTTATCCATGTTCATCTTCAGTTATTTGATAATATGAAGCAGGTTTTTTGATTAAAAGTAAAAGGCGTATTCAAATTATTATTATTATCTTAGCTTATTATTCTTAATGGAAATATCACCGGCACATAAACGATCTTCTTCAGTCAAGAGAACAACTCAGAGGAGGGCAAATACAGCTTTAAATAAAACTTCAATATCTTCGACTACTGAAAGAAAAATCAAGCTTTTTATGAATAATCATGAGTCTGGACAATTACTTGATGTTTCGTATTCAATACCGAAGGTCAGATGTTTTCTTCCAAGCCAAGAAAAAGTGGAGGCTTCCGCTAGGCTCATTTTGCTTAGAAAAAGATTAGATAAAAGCAAACAGTCGTTTTTAAAAGAAGATAAAGTCTTGTCTGTTATGAGAAGGGAGCTGAATAACTTAGCTGAGCTTAAAATTAAAAAGCAAAGCAGCGTTGAAGAAACCCTGAAAAATTCAGAAAAACTTGAGAGCAGGATTGAATGAACCAAAAAGCAGCAAGACGAAGAAGAGAAAAATAGACAAATTTATTTACACATAATAGACAGAATGAAATCTGCTTTATTTCATCTTGAAAAAAAAAGTTTAAATTTCAAAGCTACCTTGCAGTCTCAAAACTCTGTTTTGAAATTAGAATTTGACAAAAGTTTAAAATCTAAAGAAGCTAAGCTGCAAAGTCGCTTTGCCTTGACAAAATTCCAATCAAATCTTAATTATGAAAGTCAGGAAAGACTGAATGCTATAAATAATGCTGAAAAAGACTTAAAAAACAGAGAACTCTCTATAATAAAAAAAGAGGAAAATAAAAAACGACAAGAAGAATATCTTGAAAAAGCAATTATTGATGACCAATGTGCCCATTCAGTTGGTCTGAGAGAAAAATACCTTATTCATAAGATGTGGTTTAATTTGATGACTTTTCAGTTTCAAAAAGAGCACGAAAAGTGAAAAATTCTTGAAGAGGCTTTTATAAAAATGAAAATCTCGACAGGGCTTAAAGATATAGAAACAATGGTAGAGAGATTTTTAACCAAGGAACAGTCATATCAAGAACTTTTAGTTTCTGTAAAGCAAAAAGAAACAGAATGCACAGGCTATAAACAAAAAATTGAAGGTTTACAGGTAAAAATTGATATTTTAAATAAAGAAGAAAGCGAGCCGAAATCAAAGACGAATGAAGAAGAAAAAAAAAGAAATGAAATTTTGAAAGCAAAAAAAAGGGTTGAAGAACTTGAAGCAAAGAGGCTAAAGTTATATAAAACTACTAACAAAATCAAAATATGGGCTGAAAAAATGGCTAGTGGTATACACAAATCGGCAAGGTCAGGCGTATTTTTAACGGAAAATGAAAATTCAGAAGAAATTGTAGTGTCTAATGAGTTTATAGAGAATTTACGAAAAATAAGGAATGATGTAAGGCAAGCTCTTCAAGGCGTTTATTCTCATAAAGAAAAAATCCCAGAATTTTTGTCTGAGGTAAAAAGAGAGAGTATGGCAATAATTATTAATAAAGCTCCTGAGGTAGGAAAATCTATTAAGATTACTCCAGAGGAAGAAATCGAACTTAAAGACTTAGTTGGATTAGATGAATCGCTTGTATTAGAAGAAACTCTAAAAAAATCAAGAAGGAGTTCAGCAAAGAGCCAAATAAATAAGCCATAATGTAATTGAAAAAATTATATTTATAAATTATATATAACAACCTAAATAATTAATATATGTCGTTAATAAAATATTAAATAATTTATTAAAATTTTAATTTTCCCATCTTGACCAAGTCATATTATTGTTCGATAAATGATAGAGGAGGAACAATTATCTGAAAAAATATTATAATAATTTTTTTCTTTACTCCCCCCCATCCTTGATCGAACGATTGACTGTAAAAATTCCTAAAAATTGGGGAAATTAACCCCCATCCTTGATCGAACGATTTTCATATCATGACAATTTTTATATATATAAAAAATATAATAGTTATCAAAAGCTTGGGAAGATGTACCTAATGAAGTTGTTTTCAGGGACTTTGAGACGACAGAAAGCTTCGAAATCAACTATCCGAAGTGATTTAGTCATCAATCTAGGCTTAAAACATTAATAATCTAATAAAATAGAGATTTTATAAATTTTTAAAAAACAAATTTTAATTTAATAAGTAACAAATTAAAATTTATACAGTTTAAAGGGGTAACTAATAAATTAAAATAAAAAAATTGGTATGTTTATGAAATTAATTCAATTTTTTGCTGTAAAAATAATTATTAAATACTCTTAACCCTCTTATTTAAAAGTAAATAAAAAACATTTATATATATATATTTTATTTTATATATTAATTTTTTTTCCCAAAAAAATGTTTTTTTAACCCCCATCCTTGATCGAACGACTCGCCATCGTTTGATCAAGGATGGGGGGGGGAGTTATCAAATATTTAAAGCAAGCTACAAAATATAGAATATGCAATATATTATTAAATATGCTAGAAATAGCATTAAGAATTTTATAGGAGCGATTACACTTACTCCCCCCCTCCGTGAGTGAACAAAACCATTAGAAAAATCGCTATTTTTTGCCCCAAAAACCACCCTCCGTGAGTGAACAAAAATTTTTTTAACACACAAATTTTTTATGGAAAAAAATTTTGATATATAGGTGATAATTAATATAATGAAATCTCGAGCTAATTCTGTTTAATTTTAAACAAATTGCTTTTTAAAACACAAAATTTATAAATTAAATTAATATTTGCTTTCCAATTTTTGCGAATTAGGATTTTTTAAATTTCGAAAAAATTATTTTCTATAAAAATTATATATATATTTTTTAAAAAAAAAAATTAACCCCCCTCCGTGAGTGAACAAAATTTTTTTGTTCACTCACGGAGGGGGGGAGTTAGTATCTTTAAGATTCATTATTTTTAAAAAGAAGTAGTTAAATTTTGAGAAGAGGTTTTTTTTTTTGACCACATGAAAATTGCTTGATAAAGGGAGGGTTAATTGCCCAATTTTAGAAAATTTTCAAAGAAATCGCTCGATCAAGGATGAGCGGAAGTAAGAATAATAATGGAGTTATAAATTAGTATGAGTAAAGTGACTGACCAAGCTCAGCGTTCAGGAAGTCCTATAAGAGAATGCATGCCTGATATTTCGATTAGTCTTGAAGAGTCTCAAAATTTATATAAATCTCTTACATCAGGAAATTTAGAAAACGCATCTAGACTCTGAAAGAAATACGGATACATATTTTTGGAACCTTTAAAACCAAGGCAAAATTTCGAACTCATTAGGTCTATTACGAAAATTAGAGACAACACTATAGCTCAGCTAGAAGCTGAATTAAGGCTTCTTTCAAGAAATAAATATAAAAAAATTCTTAAAGAAAAAGAATATGAAATTGAGATATTGAGAAATACTTTAGCACAAAAAGACACTCAAAATCCTGAATTGGATGAATTATTTAAGGCATCTAAATCTACTTTTGAGTCAGAAATACAAGGTAAAAATAATGAAATTAAAGAATTAATGAAAGAAATTGAAACCCTTCAATATAAGTTTAACGAAATAGAAGAAGAAAACAGGAATTTAAAAGAAATTTTAACAAAAACCTCAGATGAAATAAAATCAAGGTCAGATGGATTTTATTTTCAAAAAAATCATAAAATAGATGAAGAATTAGTATATCTAAAGCAAATCTGCTTTGAATACTCATTAAAAAATCAGTATTTAGAATCAGAGCTAAAGATTATTAAGATCAAGAAAGGCGAAATATATGATCTTCGTGATCATTTGCTACAATTATTAAATAAGGCAGGGCTGGGAGAAGATGAAATTGCAAAAATAAATTTTAATATATCAGAAATCATTGACTACAAAATTAATGAGCAGCTTGAATTTATTCAATCATCAATGCTTGATTCTTGGAAAACTCATAATGAGTCATATCAGAATGAAAAAATTATTAAGGAAGTAGAATGCTTAAAACTTAATTCAGAAATCAAAAAGCTAAATAAGTTATTGGAAAATGAAAAAATTATTAACCAAGATATAAAAAGGATGAGCAAAGAGGGTTATGAAAGTAATGAATGGAAAAAAATTAGAAATGAAAGCATTGAAAGGATTGAGAAAGCGTATGAAGATCAAAATTTGGAGCTCAATAAATGCATTAAAGAGCTATCTGATAGAAATTCAAGCCAAATCAAAGAAATATCAGAGCTTAAAGACCAATTAAATTATAGAATCAGAGAAGTAGCTGGAAGATTAAAAAAAGAGCATGAAACGAAAAAAGAGATTGCTGAGCATTTTTCTAAAGAAAAATCAAATCATGAAAAAACAAAAGAGCAATTAAAAAAACTTTTAGACAATAATAACGAAATTATACTAAAACTGAATGAAGAATCAGCAAAAGTATCAGAAAAAACCCAAAAAATTAATGAATTAGAAGATGAAATTAGCAAAAGTTTTGAGACCATTAAAAATTTAGAAATAAAATTAAATGAAAAAAATTATTCAAAACAAACAAAATTAAGCAAAAAATCCAAAGAAATTGAATGCAATTGAACTACTAGTAAGCCAGAAGTTTATAGAGAAACTAAAAAATGTTCCCAGCATGTAGAGTCTCAAGCAAGAATTTTGCAAGAAAAAGAAGAGGCTATAGAAAATCTAATTGAAATTAATCGTAGACTGAAAAATGAAATTGTGAATTTGGATTATAAAATTCAATTAAAAGATAATATAATTAGCAGATTCAAGAAAAATGTAGGGATTGAAGAAGTAGAAACTGAAAATTTCGAATTAAAAAGAGAAAATGAAGAAATCAAAGAGAAAGATAGAAAAAATATAGAATCAATCGAACATCTTAAAAACGAGATTGCAAAGTTGCAAAACGAGCTCATCTCCTCTGAAATTAATTTCAAAAAATTAAAAGAGTCATCAGCTCCACACACCTTAGAGAAATCAATTAGGAGGATTAAAACGGGGATTATTTCAGCCCCTAGCTAGCCAAGCTCTAGCTTTACGCTTCATGTGGTGCTTGGAACTAAAACCACTAACGCCTTTTTTCTTCAGGGTCACCAAAATGGGTTGCACCTCAGTCTGACTGTGAGACTCACCCGAACCTGTTTGGACTAATATTTTCAGCAAAATACTCTCTTCAACCCCTAGTATGAGATGAATGCCCGATGGATCCTCTGGAACTACTCTGCTATCTATAGGCAACAGAATGCTACTCCAGAAGTGCTCGATTGTTACTGCACAGTCGGTTTGCTTTCTGTGGGTCAAGAGGAAGCCCAGTCAGCCCGAGCCTTCACCCCACCCAGAGAAATTCCTCCGCCGTGAGTCCATAGCCCTCAGATTAATTTCTCACACCTTACTCCCCCCCCCCTCCGTGAGCGAACAAAACCATTAGAAAAATCGCCATTTTTTGACCAAAAACCCACCCTCCGTGAGTGAACAAAAATTTTTTTAATAGAAAAAATTTTAATGGAAAAAAAATTTTGATATATAAGTGATAATTAGTATAATGAAATCTAGAGCTAATTCTGTTTAATTTTTAAACAAATTGCGTTTTAAAACATAAATTTTGCAAATTAAATTAATATTTGCTTCCCAATTTTTGCAAATTAGGATTTTTTTAAATTTCGAAAAAAAAATATGTTTTATAAAATTTATATATAAATTTTTTTTAAAAAAAAAAATTAACCCCCCTCCGTGAGCGAACAAAATTTTTTTGTTCGCTCACGGAGGGGGGGGGGGAGTTAGAAGATAAACACCTCAAAGAATACATGTCTAGATTTGATGACTTCGAAAAGAGATATTCTTCACTAATAAACGATTATGAAAACTCTCAAAAAGAGTGCGCAAAACTAAACGAAGAAAAAGCAAAGTTTCAAATATTAAATTCTCAGTTAATACATGAAAAAGAATTGCTTTATAATCAAATTAAAGATTTTGAAGAAAAGTTAATCAAATATAAAGCAAAATCTTATATAGAAAAGGAATCGCAGACTGAAGAAACCAATGAGATTAAAAATATAATGGAGAGTATAAAAGAGAAATTTGAAAAATGGAACGCTGAATTTGATATAAAGCATCAGATTTCATTTTCTGATATTAGAGATGCTGATGCTTTTATCAATCTTCTTATTGAAGAATATAAGAAATTGAGAGATAGTGAAAAATTTAGCATTACTTTTCAGCATATTAATGATGAAAGATCACAATCTATAAATATATCAGATGAAAGCTTAAATAAACCGAAAATTAGTCCCAAATCCTGCATGACAGCTTTTGGAAGTGAATCTTTTTCATCATATACTGGCCAAAAGCTGTATTCAAAAGGCTCAGCATTAAACCAGCTTGAAAATCCAAAAAGTGGAGAAAAAAATAAATCAAGTTTTCCTCCAGATCCAGAAAAAATTCAATTAAAAGCCTTTCCTGCCGAAAGTAGCAAACAAATAAACGTCAATGCAAAACCAATTTTTCAATCTAAAGTATCAAATTTGCTTTCAAATATTCCATTGCCAAATCTTGAAGAATCTAAAGAGAGTTCTCAGTTACAAAACTCAATAGATCAAACTTTTCTTAAAGAAATTCCAATAGAAGATGTAGTAAAACTGCTAAAGAATGAAAATTCTCATCTTACTCCCCCCCCCCCCGTGAGTGAACAAAACCATTAGAAAAATCGCTATTTTTTGCCCAAAAACTCACCCTCCGTGAGTGAACAAAAATTTTTTTAATAGAAAAATTTTTTATGGAAAATAATTTTGATATATAAATGATAATTAGTATAATGAAATCTAGAGCTATTTCTGTTTAATTTTAAACGAATTGCCTTTTAAAACATAAATTTTATAAATTAAATTAATATTTACTTTCCAATTTTTGCGCGAAATTAGAATTTTTTTAAATTTCGAAAAAAAAATAAATAAATTGTTTTTTAAAAAAAAAAAATTAACCCCCCTCCGTGAGTGAACAAAATTTTTTTGTTAACTCACGGAGGGGGGGGGGAGTTAGTGAGGCTTTAAAGATCTTAGAAGAGGAAAATACAAATCTAAAAAATACAATCAAAATATTTCGTGAAGACTGTGATGAATGGAAAAAATCTTTATTAGAACTTTATAGTCATGTAAAAAAAAATCCTAGAGAAAAAATAGGAGATGTCTCGCCAAAAGAAGCAATTAAAAAAATATTTGATGCTTTGAGTGGCAAAGAAGATGTAGGAGAGACAGAAACTCCTAAAAAGTGGTCTCAGAAAGAAGATGCGTATATGCAAACAATTGAGTCACTCACAATTGAAAAGAGATACTTAATCCCCTCTTTATGAGCAAGCAAAATATTTTGCTCGTTCCTAAGGGCGGTAAAGTTTTATAAAGAATAGATGCTTTTAAAATTGGTCAAAACAGGGACACAATGGCTTTATAGCTTATTGAGATCGGGGGAGTTAATAAAAAGTGTGGAGGACTACGAAAAAGAGCTCCAAAATTTAAGGAAGCAGCTAGATTTTTATAAAATTGCTTCTAATAGTCAAAATGGTGGCAGGAGAAAGAGGGATAGTCCCAAAAGAGAAAGTCGTCTCAGCTACTCAGAAAATTTATCTTTAGGATCTAAAATTAAAGAAAAATTAACCTTAGAAGAGCTAGAATCTCAAAGTAAATACACACAAGAACTAATAAAAGAATACAAACAAAGCAAGCCTACACTTCAAGCTAAACTTCTTAACCACTCTAAATACCTTTCAAATATTTCTCGATCTTCTCATCAAGAACTCCTTCAAGCTCTATACGAAGAACAAAACCTCAGACAAGAGCTTGAATCTGAGCTTTCCCAGAAATGCGACCTAATCGATGAACTACTTATCGAGCTTGAAAACAAACGAAGATTTATCCAAACCCGTGAATATGAATTTCAAGAAATTCTCACACTAAAAGAGCAAGAAATCTTAAAAATCCGCTGTAAAGGTCGATATTAGCTTAATCTATTGATAAATAATCCAAACTTATCCATTTCCATATTAACATCTATCAGTGGCTATAAAATATGGGTCGCAGAATCAGAGCTCAACGTAAAGGAGGTGCGGCAATTTTCAAAGCCCACGTAGCCCACCGCAAAGGTGTCCCTAAATTCCGAGCTTTAGATTATTCAGAACGAAATGGCTATATCAGAGGAGTAGTAAAAGAAATTATTCATGACCCAGGTCGTGGTGCACCATTAGCGAGAGTAGTTTTCAGAGATCCATATCGTTATCGTCAACATATTGAAACTTTTATTGCAACAGAAGGTATGTACTCAGGCCAATACATTTATTGTGGCCAAGACGCTCAACTCACTGTTGGCAATGTCCTTCCACTCTCACAGATGCCAGAAGGTACCGAAGTTTGCAATGTTGAAGGGAGATACGGAGACAGAGGCACAATAGGAAGAACTTCAGGGACTGCCTGCGCTGTTATTGGACAATCTGATGATGGGACCAGGACCAGAATTAGACTTCCAAGTGGAGCCAGAAAAACTGTTGATTCTTCATGCAGAGCTATGATTGGAATTGTCGCTGGAGGCGGAAGAAACGAAAAACCAATCATGAAGGCTGGAAGAGCTTACCACAAATACAGAGTCAAAAGAAATTGCTGGCCAAAGGTTAGAGGTGTGGCCATGAACCCTGTAGAACATCCACATGGAGGTGGAAATCATCAACACATTGGACATCCTAGCACTGTTAAGAGAAGCGCACCACCTGGACAAAAGGTCGGACTTATTGCAGCTAGGAGAACTGGAAGACTGAGAGGTGCAAAGACTCAAAAGCCAGCTGCTAATGCTTAAATGGCTAATAGTTTAATCAATTTGAGCGAAATATTTTTAAATTATTGTTTTTTTGCATACTTTAGATGTTAAGGATGCAGCTATAATTGTTAAATTATTGGAAAAAGGTAATATTTGGTATTTAGAAATAATTTTTTAATAAGTGATTTCATCCCTGAAAATTCCAATCACCGGCAATCTTTCATAAATTAAGTCACTCTCTCTAGGATCAATGGCCCATTGTGGAGGAAAATTAAACCCTCTTGCTCTTAGTTCATCATACGACGCTTCTCTCATTTGGAATTCTCTTACCCTCTCATAGCAATCCTAAACTATTTTAATTTTAATAAATTTATTTTTTAATTTTATTTATAAAGAAATTAATATTTTCCTCTCGTCAAACTTATGAAATACTCTTGTGTCCATAATTCTTACAACCACATGGTCTACTCTCAAATAACTTCTAATAAGCGCATAAAAGCAGTCCTGCATTGCTCTAACCCTGATATGGAATTTTGACTGCCCATTGTCATCAAGCTCATCTTCGAAAAATATCACCTCATGTGCCCATAAGATCGGATTTTCAATTCCTAACATATTATAAGGGATAGCCTCTTCTGTAATTGCAATTCTTACGGTCTCAGGTATTGGATTTCCATCAATTCCTTCGACTGTCCCTTTATATGGAGATGAATATGTCCAATCTCTTCCGCGACTGCATATTTCTGCAGGGACTTGAGGAGTATGAGGGGTTGCAAAAGCTGCGTCCCTTGGGATTGTTTTGGCTGCCCATTTAGATGCCATTGATACTTGGACTTCATTTGGGATCACATTTATGTGGTCGAATTTAAGCTCGCCTTCTGTGTAGAGTTTTTGGGTTCTTGCTTCAAATCCGCACATTTCGAGGGCTTTATCAGCAGAAAACTTATATATAAAGCCCGATGCAGGATTTTGGAAAGATACAATGCTGTTACCAAAAACGCAGTCTGGGATCTTAATGCCTAATTGATTACTAAGAGCATCTAATTCTTCTGATCCAAGCATTCTTCCTTGCAGAGCATGAATATCCCATTCCCCAGCACTATGAGTATCCATTTTAATTCTGTATGCATAGAAAAATCATTTTAAGCTATCATAATTAAAGTATTAAAAAAAGCATGATGACTAAAATTATATCATCATGACTAGCCACTAATTTTGCAATTTGTTTTAAAATCTATCACCTGAAATTATTTCCAAAAATTCTTAAAAAAAATTGAGCATTTATAATAGTTGACGATTTTTTTGAATTTTATATACTTTCAGTCTCAAAAGCTCCAATCTCGCACAATAATTTATTATTTACTATTTAAATTTACTATTTATAAGACATTATGATGATGAAAAATACAAGGTCTCTCCATTGACTTCCAACACTATTCTAAACTCATGGCCATGATGGGTAATTTCTTTATTTTGCCCATTCGAAAGCAGATTAGACACAGAAATTTGTTTTAAGTTCGACCACATTAATCCAAGATACCCCAGAATTTGATTTGTAAGAACAATATTTTTCATCGTAAGAATTCTGACTCTTTTACCTACTTGGGCAATTTTAAGAAAGCTTTGATCATTCAGGTTTTGGCAGCCATCAAACCTCAGCTTTCTTAAGTTTTTCCCAATTCCATCCATCAAAAAAGCAAAATCATCATGAGTCAATATTTTACTCCCAACAATTGTCAGATTACAAAGGTTATGCAGCCTCACTAAAAATCTGAAATTTTCTGAATTATTTAAGCCTTTACAGCCAACTATTGATAAATCACTGAGGTTTGCCATATTTGAAATGGGTTCTAGAGAGGTTATTCTTGCATCATTCAATACTAGCTGCTTAAGATTTCTGCAATTACTTGCCAACACAGATATCACTTGATCAGTGATATTAGATGTCGCTGAAAAATTAAGAGCTTCAAGTTCTGGTAGATCACGGAGCAGCTCAATCAATCCTGGTTCAGATAATTTCTTACAGTTCCTTAAGCTTAAATATTGAAGTTTTTTAAGTGAAGAAATATGAATTAGAGATGAATCAGAAATACGGGTAAAAGAGAGTGATAATGTTTCTAGATTTGGGCTTTTATTACATAATGCTTCTACACATATATCAGAAAGCTGCTTAAAGTTATCAAGACCTAGCGTCCGCATATCACAACATGTATTAAATAAGTCTATAATTGAATTTTCGTCAACGTAATTGACCCCTACTTCTGAATATGAAGTCAGCCACAAGTGCTTTATTTTACTCCATTTTTTGCATATTAGCGCTATAGAAGCATTGGTTAAAGAATCATTATCATTTATCCTGGTTTTAGAGTCAACAATTTTTAGCTTTTTAATCCTTGAGCAAGAATTTTCTAGAATTCTAAAAGTCATATCGTTTAGTCCTAGGCAATTTACTTTAGAATCTTGACTTGATGTGATCTTTAACTTTTCTAGACCTGAAGGAAATTTTTGGTATTTTATATTTGATGAATATTTCTTAATGAATTAAAATTAATTATAAAGGAAAAATAAAAAAAATGTTTTAATGTTTAATTAAAATCGCTATACAACAGAATTCCAAATTTTAAGTTTTTTAAGCCCAAGAAAATTTTCAATTATGTCCATACTCAAACCAGGGACATTTTTCAGCTGATTAAAAGGGACTATCGGGATATTTTCGATTTCAAAAGAAGCTATATTTGTAGTTGAAAGAAAATTAAGCCATTGGTCTTGAACTATCTTGTAGCTTAAAGATTTGTTAAATACTGAGAGCTTTAAGACATTTAGAAACTGAAATCTCTCTAGAACGGGTAAAAATTCAGGGTCGCTTATAAGCCGATCCAAAGACTCAAGTCTAAACTCTTGAAGTCCTGTGGGAATATAAGCAAGTGAGCTCAAGTCTAAATAAGTACAATCTAATCTGAGTTTCTTCAGCCGAGTGCATTTTTTTATAACAGTTTTGAAATCTGATGGTCTCATAAGAGGAAGACTGTAGAAATTGAGAACGCGAACAGTTGATCAACATATCTCTATAATATTTCACTGCCAGCTGCTAGAGCAAGCTATTCTTCCTCAATCACTAAAGTCTAAGAAATCTGTATATATCTTCACTAGGATCTCCTGACTCTCCCCCCCCTTTAAATTGAAACAAAATATTGGTAAAATTTCTACTTTTTTGGGAAATTACCCCCCCTTTAAATTGAAACAAAAATTTTATTATAATAGAAAATTTTATAGGTAAAAATCATTATTTTATATGTAAATACGTTAATACCCTATTTAATATGCTTCAAACATATAAGATTTAGAAATTAAACTCTATTTTGTCCAATTGTTATGGGGAGAGTTAGAAGAATACCATTTCAGCAAGTTTACACTTTGAGATTGAGAAATTTATGAATTAATTTTTCATGAAATTGAAATTAAAAATCAAGCACAGAATGAACCATAAAATTTTATCTCTGAAAAAAATTTTTATATATAAATTTGTTTATAAAAACATTTTCTTAACCCCCCTTTAAATTGAAACAAAATTTTTTGTTTCAATTTAAAGGGGGGGGGGAGTGAGGGAGATCTTCCAATTTTATATGAGATTGTCTTAATATTTTTGCCTTTTTCGACATAATTGCTTTTATTAATAACTCTCCTATTATGGCTAAAAATTAATGATTGATAAACTGACAGACCTAAAATGTCTGAAAATACATAAAAGAATTAAAGGAACAAGAATGCAAAACTGATATATGAAATAAATTACAATAGGGAAAAGCTTTCAAAAATAGATGCATTTTAGAATGACATGTAAAAGGGCTTAGAATAAGATTTTAGATAACAAAATAAAGATATTATTAACTAAAAGATAATACAAAATGGGAGCTGTCATATTAGGATCATTCGTTTAGTTTTATAGGCTACTTAATTTTAGGCTTTAACTATGATGGAAATTAGTTTTAAAATTGTTGACCCTAAAGTTTATTTGGATAGGAGAACCGTCTATTCAGATCTGAAGATCTAAAATAATTAGTTTAAGAAAGAAAAAGACCATTTTTCTTTTATTATAATTTGCAATTTTTATTAAAATTGCCTAAGTCTTATGAAAGATTTAATTTGCTTTGTTTTTTTTGTTGATTATTTAAAGTCCCCCATTTTCCAAATACAGCTACAGAGTGTTGTGCTAAAATGGGGTGGAATGCCCCAATTTCCTGATTGAGCTGACCATTTGACTCCAAAAAGAATTTGCTAGGCGACTCCGCAAGCACCGACACAGTTTAAGCCAAATTAGGCTGCTCTAGCCAGATCTCTCCAAAATGGGAGCTCTTTCAACTAAAGAGACTTCAGTTTTCCGTGTCTAAATTGCCTCCTCTCTTTTCTGGTTATCCTGAGGAAGAAATCAGCAGTCTTTGCTATTCGGAGGGTACCACAAAATTTGTTTAGACAGGCATGCTACCCTACCTAATTTCAGGAACCTACTGGGCTGGAAGCTGCTGGAAAAAAGATGCAATTAACTGTCATGGAAATCAAGGTCGATATCAGCGGATTCTAAATCCCGCCCTAGCTTTAGGGCGACCGATTATAGCTGGGCTTTCATCACACCCCAAAACCTTGCCGGCATACATAAATACACGCCACTGAGAGGAAGGGTGGCCCATCTCTGACCAATTTATTATATATTATGAAAAGATTAATTTAATATTTTGAAATCCATTTGAGGTATATATTGATATTGATCTAAATATCGCTTTTGTAAAAAAATAATAGAATTCAAGCAAAAATTCAAAAAATTGTTGAGGCAGCGCAAACTTAAAGACTCAAGCTTATTTATACTGTGAAAAGCTATTGCTATTATATAATATTATAGCTTTTGAATTCAAGAATTTATGCTACGATGCAAAATAAGTGCTATTGGCTTTAAAGTTGTTAACTTCAATATAATAATTTCAGGCTATCCAAAGCATGCAATTAATTTATTACATATGCAGGTCTTTTTCTTTTATAATGCAGTCTTCATATAATTGATAACCTTCTCATTCGAGTTTGTGTGGGTTGACTTTCAGCAGATGGCAATTATTAATTACACCATATATAAAGTCGCATAGCCTAAATACAAAGATAAATAGAGATGCTTCTTATAAATTATCTCTGAACTTCTGAATTTATTCATAATTAACTAAAGCTGCTGAATCTCTTCTTTTTCTTACTCTCCTTTTTTATAATATAACAAAATATTGTAAAAACTGTCAATTTTTTGATATATTAGCCACCCTTTTTAAATTAGAAAATACATGAAAATATTAATTTTTATATATATAGTTTTGAACCAAGCTAATAGAGAAAGTGCAAATAGGATAAAAGTAAACAACATTGACAGACTGAATCGTATACATAAAAATGGTGACCTAACTGCACCCGACCTCTTGGAGAAATCAGTCGACTCTCAGTTCTGATATGGGTTTAGTTCCTATGGTTGGAAAGAGTTAACTTAGCAATGATGGAACCGTGATATCACGGACTTTGCCTAAGCCAAGAGATTAAGGTTTTTTTTACTGTACCTGCTGAGAGCAGGCACTCAGCACTCTTAGACTCCGGGTTTTTCCTGGATCAAACTACTCACCAAATCGATCGATGCAGCACCGTAGAAGTCCATAGTCTGCACACCCAACACTGAAGCCTATAAGGCAAGGAGGAGACGCTCTTCGTGCACAAGACTCCAGGTATCCCATGGCATCAGAGGTTGGAGAAGGAGCAAGGTGGTGATGATGATGCTTTTCTTGCCGAGGAGCTATCTCAACCGATCATATGTCTGACAGGGAATGTCGCACAGCAGATGAACCCTTTGTATTAAGGGTTATTGGTGACTGCGTAACCAATATGTCTAGCACCCATCTGCTAATTAAATTTAAGTTTGAAATAAAACAATTAAATTAAAAATATTGCATTCAATTTATTTATATCTATTTATGTTTTCAAAATTTTCCTCGAAATCGGAACAAAAAAATAAAGGGGGGAGTTTAAAAACATATTGGAAAAAAAATCCTAATTTATAAAAATGATAACCCTGAATAATAAACTTTTATTTGCCATAGTATATTAATTATTTTGATTTTCAAAAACATTTTAAATAAAACTAAAAAGCTAAAACTCTCAGATGTAGATATTGATACCATAGGTAATTTTAATAAAATAAATTAGTATTTAATTCCATTTGAGGCATATAATAAATTTTTGAAATAAAAAGAAATCAAAACTTGTAGAGCAAGCAAAAATTAGTCCGTCTGATGAAGGGGTAAGTTAACTTTTTGATTTTCACATTTGTAATATATTAAATATTTTTGGACATCAAAGTTGCAACTTTCTTTCTAAAATGGAAATGAAAACTGCTAATCAAGAACAGCCGACTCAAAGTTCAAGCGATATTGAAAATATTCTACAAGCTCAAACCTGAAAACGCAAGCGGATGCCTAAACAGCCCCAAAAACAATTAATAAGCCATACGAAATCAGCTTCCCAAGAAATTACTGCCAATAAACCCCAAAAAGCTATGAAATTGCCTTCAATAAAAAACAAAATCTCTCCATATCTGATGACCGTAAACTTAATAAAAAATACGATCAATCCGCCACGGCATGGCTCTACATTTGACCAAAGCTCGAACCACAGCTCAAAGCTGTTCCGCTTTGCGATTCCTTACAAAATATTGAAAGATTCATTAAAAATTGATCTTGTCAATCGACAGAAATCAGTGTCAGTCACTACAATGAAAGTGCCTTTGTTCCCTCGATCACCTTATGGAAAGCATAAGCCAGATCCTGATATCACTTTTCAAGAAACACCTATTGATAAAGTCCCAGCCAAAATCAGGAGATCTTTTTGCACATAAACACTAAGAAATTAACTAATAAATAATTTCCTATACCTTTTATATTGTTTAAAGTCAGAAATGAGATTAATGGGTAGTTAATAAATAATGGAAGAACAAACTCACATTCTTGCCACCGTACAAAAATTACTTGGAAGGACAGGATCACGAGGTGGAATTACACAAGTCCGTGTTGTTCTTCATGGTGATGAAAGTGGGAGAACCCTTGTGAGAAATGTAAAAGGCCCTGTTAAAGAAGGAGATATGCTTGCTTTGTTGGAAAGTGAAAGAGAAGCTAGAAGATTGAAGTAACTTATCAATAAACAGACCGATTTCATGGATTTTTGCTATTTTTTAGAGGTTTATATGATAAATTTAAAATTTTTCTAATTGCCAAGTTTCTTTTGGCATGCGAAGATGTAGTTTCTTAAAATGATTTGATATATCCTTATATATATAAGTAGGTATATTCCATTACTAGCAGATTAATGTACAAATTTATATTGATAGGCTATAAGAAAATTAAACTAAGATTCCTCTATAGAAGGAGCGCTACCTTCTGGAGGAGGTGGAGGCGGAGGAGTGGAAGAAATTGGCATCATCATTTCTAGCGGCATTTCTTCAGGCAGAATAGGAACATGCCCAATCCTTTGCATATAATCCGTAATCTGCTTAGGTATCTCAGCAAGGACTTCTTGAGCAAGCAAGTGAGGATTGCCACCATACTTTCTAAAAGGCACAAACTGGACAATATCTCTTGAAGCTTGTCTTCCTTCACGATCTCTAAGAAGCCCAGTATCAGAGTCAAGAATTTCCATGTTTCTGAAATCTTCATTGCCAAGGCCAACAATTATGATACTTAAAGGTAATGCAGAAGCTTGGACCACAAGGGATAACGTGATATCCATATCGTGGATTTCTCCATCTGTCATAAGTAGTAATACATGGTAAAATTGTCCTGGAGGAGTCATTTGAGCAATATTCATTGCATTTCTTATGACGTGCTGGAAAAGGGTAGGACCTGAGAGTTGGACTCGTGGAAGGGCCTGGTGGTAAGCTTGAACAATCCCTTGGACGCTAAGTATAAAGGGGTTCTGAGGATTTCCATTAAGAGGAAAGCAGTGATCTACATGCCCAATCCATTCAGGTTTTCCTCCAAAGCCGAAAACTGGGTACATTTTGCTCATATCATAATTGTCAAGAATGCTTCCAACAGCCCATATAGCTCTTTCATATTCATTTTGATTTGTATTGCTTAAATAATGCAGTGAATTCGGCATGGTATAGTCCCCATTGCTGCCTGTAAAATCAATTGCAACCATCATCGTAAACTGAGTCCCACCTCTCAAATAGTCAATAAAAGAATATACTTTCTTTTTTGCGACCTGCAAAACTTCTAAAACTCCTGAATTTTTGTATTTCTTTTTGGCTTGTTTTTTAGGATTAATTATATCTATCTGAAAATGTGGCTGAAGCAGGTCAGCAAGTGTAGTATTGCACTGCCCTATTAAGTCATCTGAAGAGTTGCTATCCCAGTCCCAGCACTCAATTCTTAGAGGTTTATTCTCATCTCCTGCACATAGCTTTTCGCTTGAAATTTCAAAAGGTTTTCATATAGGATCTAAAGTTTTTTTGATGACCTCAGTAGAGTAGACCTTTATCCATTGTCCATCATCTCTCATTCTATATATATGAAGATATGGGTCACTTTTCCCAAATGTGTCCATTTTGTCAACGTGATGTGCACAAAATTGGAAAAATACCACATCTCTTGAAAATTTAACTTCTTCAGCTCTAATAATAATTTTTCCTGTAGGTTTCTCGTTACGATGATGATGCTTATGCTTTCCATGTAAATCTTCTACAGCTGTACCTTTGCCTACGAGATATCCAAGAGTGGTTTCAAAACTTCCAATATGCTCATATGAACTGCCATCACTATCATATATAGTAAATGTTAGGTGTTGCTGCACTTCAAAATAGTAGTCCAATGGAATTGAAGTGGTCCAATTTGGGTTGAGATTGTTTTGAATTAATTCTGTCCTGCCTACCTCTATAGGGGAAGAATTGTTGCTATCATGCATTGAAACTATGCAGATTGGGTCACTTTTACTCCATACGTCAAGATCTTTAAGATTTCTTCCACTTATGAATAGTTGGACTCTAGTGCTTAATTTTTGATCCATAATTATAAGTGTATGATTAATGCCTAAATAATTATGATATACAAAAAATATGGGACTAATAAATCGATGATTAATTAGATTTGTCAGAATTTTTGGCTCTGTGCTATATCATAGGAATATTTGGTAGTGCTACTTTTCTTCGGGTATTTTTTTATGTTTTTGGGTTCCTTGAAAAATTTCAGTAGTAAAGATAACCCTTATATATTATTATAAGTGAACAACTTAATTCAATGCTTAAAATTTCAATTTATCAAGACTTCTAGAACTTCTGCTTATAAACAGCTGCACTTTTTTTTATTTATTCAGACTATTAATAGAATTCTTAAAATTTTAAAATAAGTATGAATAAGTATATCCAAGATTTCTTGCAAAATTAAATTTTCTAAAGGTGATTGGTCTCATAATAATTATTTAGACTTAAGCAAAATACTAAAACAAAAAACATAAATATTTTTCCTATAATTCTATTAATAGAATTTCTTGCTCAGTGTTCTACAAATCATAAACCACGCATATTTCCAATATTTACTATCAATCTTAATTCAACTTCAATAAACTTATGGGATTATTATTATTCTTATGCTATCATAAATACTAAAAAGATTAGCTTATCTATAGAAGTCTTGGGTACTGCTCTCCATCAACTGCTCCTCCTCTTAATGATCTTCTTACATTATCATTAAATCTCTCAATATTATTTCTCATCAACTCTGCTGCTTGCTGATTCAATGGGTCATTCGGATTTGGCTCTAAAAACAAGAAATTAAGCCCCAAAATGACAGCACTAATGCAAAGAACTGGCTTTCAGTCGCCCCTCAAAATATTCAGACAAACATTCCCTCTAAGGTCAATATTTGGGTGATAAATCTTTGTGTTGCAATGGACACGTGGCGGCTCATGAGGGTAAGCGATTGGGACTGTAAAGGTAAAATTATAAGAAGCTCCATACCAAAGTGAAGTATTGTCGTCAACAGTCAAGTCAATAACGAAATTCATAATGTCATTGTCATTAGGGAAAGTAATTCTTACGTTTCTTGGGAGATCTAGCTCGCCCAGCTCTTTTTGAAGTCGGATTTCACCAGCGGTTCTGCGTCTGGCTCCTCCTTCTTCTTTCTTTTCTTCTTCGTCACGCTTAGAAGCTTTTGGTCCAAATATTTTGATCATGCTAATATTTATTATAAAAAATGCACTAATATCTAAATATCATATATTTATTTGCACAGTTTTCCCCATTTCCCAAATTTCCAATAATTTATTTTTACAGAATTTAGCCTAGTTTTTATTAAAAAAATTAAAAATATTTTCCAAAAATGCATAAAATTGAATAACAATATTATATATCCCATTTTCTTCAGAAATAGGTAATGTCAGATCTCATATAGCGGGATATGACATAATTAAATTCAAAATGCCAGTTAGCAGATTTACTATTAAAGAAAAAGGTAGAGACAAAGAATTGGCCAAAAGAAATGAAGAAATTATTTTTAAACTGTCCAAGAAACGCAAAGAAACACAGTCACAAAGGAGGTTTTTTCTATCTGGAAATGCTGATACAGAAAAGCTTAAAGCCAGGGCAAAAACTCCATCAGGAATGCGGCAAAGTTTAAGCAGGAGTATAAAAAAGCCTGTTAAATTTATAGAAGATTCCAAAGAAATTAAAGAATACCACGAGACAGGATCAACCGCTTACAAAGAAAAAAGAAAAGACTTCTCACAATGCAGCAAGGATAGTGCATATTTAACGAGCAAAGGCCCAACTCCAGACTGCAGCAAGGAAAACAGAGAGTTCTTATATGAAGGGAGAAAACTTTCAATGCTTTCAAGAAGTTCATATGGGGTAACACCATCTGCAAGCCAAAGAACTTCATTTTCAAAAAAATATTCTTTGCCTAGCGCACTAGAAACAGTGAGTTTCAGCAGTCTAAAAAGGAAACGGATTTCACTAGATGAACCTATGCTTCCTCCAAAGCGCCTGCATCCAAAAAATGATAATTTTTAATCTCCACATGGTTGCTTAATAAATAATCCTTTATTTGTAACAAAAAATTCAGTGTCTTATAAAAATATATGGCTAGGAGCGCAGCACAATACGACTACCTAATAAAACTGTTGATCATTGGAGACTCAGGTGTAGGCAAAACCTGCTTTTTGCTTCGTTTTTCTGATGACAATTTTACAGCATCGCATCTTACAACAATTGGAATTGATTTCAAACTAAAAACAATAGATATTGAAGGAAAAACCATTAAACTTCAGATCTGGGATACTGCAGGCCAAGAGCGGTTTCGAACTATTACGCAGACTTATTATGCCTTTTCATATAGGATATAATAAATTATTAAATAAAGAATAAATAGCAAAATTATAGATAAAAATAATATAAAGGAGCCATGGGAATTATTCTTGCCTATGACTGCACTGATGAAAAATCCTTTAATAACATTCGTAACTGGGTCCAACAAATCAAAATGCATGCCAATGAAAACGTAGCTAAGGTTCTTATTGGAAATAAATGCGATAGGCCTGATAAGAAAATCAGCACTGAGCAAGGTGAAGCTTTAGCGAGGGAGCTCGGAATCAAGTTCTTTGAAGCCAGTGCCAAGACAAATATTAATGTCAATGAAACATTTTATCATATCGCCAAAGAAATTAAAGATAAAAGGCTAGGTGAAGCTTTAGGGACAACTGGAAGTATAAGGGTCCAAAAAACAGCTGAGCCAAAAGCCAAAAAAGGCTGCTGCGGAAAGTAATAATTCTTTAAATTTGAATTATCTAAAATTACACAATTTTAATGCTAATTAGCACTATAAAACCCTATTTTCTACACAAAATAAGAACGAACTCCTTTTATTTATACAAAAATTGCTTAAAAAGTGATATAAATCATAACGAGATAAAAATATAAGTATTTTTGGAATTAGTTGTGTTAATAGAAATGAAAGGTCAGGATATTATATATAATGGCTAAACCTGGAAAGGCAGCTAAGAAGGCTAAGCAACTCACCAAAGGTCATGTTGTGACGAAACTTGAGAAAAAGGCAAGACCTTCTAACAGAAAAGGGGGTGACCCCGAAAAAAACCCTGATGGGTTTTTCAGTGTATACTTCCAAACGGCGATTTTATGGAAAAGTTTTTTCCTGGAAAAATCCGGGAAAAAACCCAAATGGTTTTTTTCCAAGCATACCTGAAAAAAAACTCAAGGGGTTTTTTTGGTACCTATTTTCCCTGAAAAAAACCCCTTACCTTTAAAAATGATATATAAAAATTTATCGATAATAAATAAAGAGATATCCACAGAAATCTATAAATAAATAGAGCTGACAATGCTTAATTTAATGTATTATAACCAAAACAAAATAAGTAAATTAATAACATAGTATGCGATCAAATTTGTGAAAAGTACTATTTTTTTTTTTTTTTTAAAACATTCCCTGAAAAAACCTAATAATTTTTTTAAACTGATATGCTTGTACAAGACATAGTGTTCAAATGTGTTCCCAATGCACACATAAGATGGGTCAAGCCAATTAAAATGATATTTTCTAGCTCAACGACTTAAAATTCATAACGAGGCATATTGCTTATGTAAGTCTAAAAAACTAAAAAGAATGGAGGAAAAAACCCCAAAATTTTAGCTAACTCCCCCCATCCTTGATCGAACGATTGACTGTAAAAATTCCTAAAAATTGGAGAAATTAACCCCCCATCCTTGATCGAACGATTTTCATATCATGCAACTTTTATATATATAAAAATATATATTAGTTATCAAAAGCTTGGGAAGATGCACCTAATGAAGTTGTTTTCAGGGACTTTGAGACGACAGAAAGCTTCGAAATCAACTATCCGAAGTGATTTAGTCATCAATCTAGGCTTAAAAAATTAATAATCTAATAAAATAGAGATCTTTAAAATTTTAAAAAAAAAAAATTAATTTAATAAGGAACAAATTAAAATTTATACAGTTTAAAGGGGTAACTAATAAATCAAAAATATTAAAAATTGGTATTTTTATGAAATTAATTAAATTTTTTGCTGTAAAAATAATTATTAAATGCCCTTAACCCTCTTATTTAAAAGTAAATAAAAAAATATATATATATTTTATTTTTATATATAAATTTTTTTTTAACCCCCATCCTTGATCGAACGATGGCGAGTCGTTCGATCAAGGATGGTGGGGGGGAGTAAGGGGTTTTTTCCTGGATTGTTTTTTTAAAAAAAATTTCTTCAGGGTTTTTTCCATAAAAAAAAAAACCAAAATTTTGGTTAATGGGTTTTTTCCTCCATTCTTTTTAGTTTTTTAGACTTACATAAGCAATATGCCTCGTTATGAATTTTAAGTCGTTGAGCTAGAAAATATCATTTTAATTGGCTTGAACCATCTTATGTGTGCATTGGGAACACATTTGAACACTATGTCTTGCACAAGCATATCAGTTTAAAAAAATTTATTAGGGTTTTTTCAGGGAATTTTTTAAAAAAAAAAAAAGATAGTACTTTTCACAAATTTGATCGCATACTATGTTATTAATTTACTTATTTTGTTTTGGTTATAATACATTAAATTAAGCATTGTCAGCTCTATTTATTTATAGATTTCTGTGGATATCTCTTTATTTATTTATCGATAAATTTTTATATATATCATTTTTAAAGGTAAGGGGTTTTTTTCAGGGGGAAATAGGTACCTAAAAACCCCTTGAGTTTTTTTCAGGTATGCTTGAAAAAAAAAACATTTGGGTTTTTTCCCGGATTTTTCCAGGAAAAAACTTTTCCATTAAATTCACCGTTTGGAAGTATACACTGAAAAACCCATCAGGGTTTTTTTCGGGGTCACCCCAGAAAAGGGAAGCTCAGCAAACGCACTGAGACCGTAAGAGCTGTGATCAGAGATGTCACTGGGTTTGCACCTTATGAAAGAAAAATTCTTGAACTTTTACAGGCTGGCAGCTCCAAAGATGAAAAGAAAGCCCTCAAAGTTGCAAAGAGAAGGGTTGGAACTCACAGAAGAGGCATGCGCAAAAGAGAATACATGAGAGCAGTCATGCAGAGATTACGCCATAAGTAACCTTAACAACAAATTTAGCTAATTAACTTATAAGTTTATATATGGAAAACTCAGGTCTCAAACATAAACTCTGGCAGCGCCTGCAAACTTATCGAGACAAAGCGATTCCTCATATTGGGAAAAGGTGAATCTTCGCTGTTTCTCTTCTTTTTTTATACACACTGAGAGTTGTCGTAAGAGGAGGTATCATTTATATAGGCTATTATGTAGTTTCTTATTGTTTGGCTATTTTTATACTCAATTTGTTCTTACTCTCTCCTATCCTTGATAGAGTTCTCTGAAAATCAACCATCCTTGACCGAACGATTTTTATGGTCAAGCATGAACTCGTGCCTATCATTAATAATTAATATAAGAGATATTAATATATGTTCACTCCTAAACAATTATTTTAGCATGCTAATATGTTGCATACTCTATATCTTATCGTTTACGGCGTAGAAATTTTTTTTATAAAATTACTTTATAAGCTAATAGATTTTTTATATACTGTCTTTTGACAAGGACGAAGAGTTAGGATTCTTGACTCCGATAAGCTCAGATATGGAAGACGAGGATTTTGATAATCCAGTGCTGCCGATACGAGAATCAGATGAGTATAAACCATTTATAAGGAAATTAGGAGAATTCAATTTTTGGCGAAGCACTGTAATTGGGACTGTGGCTGCTATATTTTGCACTTTTATTGATGCTTTCGATATCATGGTATTTTGGCCTATATTAGTTATCTATTTTGTTGTGCTATTTATAGCGACGATGAGAAGACAAATCGCACACATGTATAAGCACGGATATTTGCCATTTGATATTGGAAAAGCAAAGTATACACAAAAAGCCCAGAGTTAATTAATAAGCGATTATATAAACACGATTTTTAATTATATATCGACAGCTAGTAAACAAACTTTTTAACTCCCCCCCCTCCGTGAGTGAACAAAAAAATTTTGTTCACTCACGGAGGGGGGTTAATTTTTTGTTTTTAAACAATTTATATTTAAATTTCATAAAAAATATTTTTTCGAAATTTAAAAAAATCCTAATTCGCGAAAATTGGAAGCAAAATATTAATTTAATTTATAAAATTAAACAGAATTAGCTCTAGATTTCATTATCCTAATTATCACTTATATATCAAATTTTTTTTCCATAAAAAATTTTTCTATTAAAAAATTTTGTTCATACGGAGGATGGATTTTTGGGCAAAAAATGCCGATTTTTCTAATGGTTTTGTTCACTCACGGAAAGGGGGGGAGTAAGTTGATTTTTCAGTCTTTTCAAAATATTGTAAATTTCTTTACCAGTTAATTCGTTTTCAAAATCCCTGAACTTCGTGCGATTTCATCTTCTTGCCCTTATTTCTTTAAACTCCTGTAGATCAGCCTTTGTTAATTTCTTTAAATCATCAATTTTTGCTGATAAATCTGACTCTGTTGCTCGTACCATAAATTTTAGCTTTTTTAAGCTTTCAGCGCTGTGGATTTTAGTTAAATAGCCATCAGCATCTATAGTTTTAGAAGGCTCCACTGGGTGTTTTGGAAGCTTAATATGGTCCTTTATGATTTTTGGCAGCGCAGGTTTCTCATATAATTTTTGTCGATTCTTTTCTAAAATATTGGCGGTTGTAGGATGAGAAGTCTTGGCCAAAACACTTTTGATGATTTCAGAATCGACGTTTTTAGGTGAAAAGTTTTTGTCGTAAAATTCTTTTGTATGAAAATCTATTTTTCCATGTGATTTATTCTTATACTTGATTCTTGTTGATTTCGGTGTTTTTGGTGTTTTTGGTGAAAATAAACTAATCCGAGAGTAGCTAGATAGGCTGCCTTTGGGGGTAGGCAAATTATTATTAATTATTTAAAGTTACTTACTCCCCCCCCCCTCCGTGAGCGAACAAAAAAATTTTGTTCGCTCACGGAGGGGGGTTAATTTTTTTTTTAAAAAAAAAATTATATATAAATTTTATAAAAAATTTTTTTTTCGAAATTAAAAAAAATCCTAATTTGCAAAAATTGGGAAGCAAATATTAATTTAATTTGCAAAATTTATGTTTTAAAACGCAATTTTTGTTTAAAATTAAAACAGAATTAGCTCTAGATTTCATTATACTAATTATCACTTATATATCAAAATTTTTTTCCATTAAAATTTTTTCTATTAAAAAAAATTTTTGTTCACACTCACGGAGGGTGGGTTTTTGTCAAAAAAATGGCGATTTTTCTAATGGTTTTGTTCGCTCACGGAGGGGGGGGGGGGAGTTAGCAGCTCAAATTTTCTTGAAAAAACCTTCTTTTCCTATTAAGGGGGTAGGCAAATGAATATTTAAAGAATTCGTGGACTTCCTAGTATCAATGCTATTAAGACTAAAGATTCTTGGCCTTTGTGTGTAATCATCAGGATCAGTAATAGTGATTTCCATATATTATAATAGGTCTATATTAAAATTTAGAGATCAAGGTTAATCATTGATCGGTTGCTCTTCATATTAAATGTGGAGTTCAGGCTTTTTGACATAGAATTATTAATCCTTTGAGATAAATTATTAAGCCTCAAAGACGCAGTAGTTTTTCCTTCATTTATTGGGGTTTTAGGAGTTCTAGAAATGGGTGACGGAGATCTTGACCGTCTGGTTTTTTCTTCTTCAATTCTCGAATTTAATACTGACGCTTGTTCACTGCTGTTTTTATCAATTTCTTCCATACGAGAGTCTTGCTTAAGCTTTAGCTGTAGAAGAATATCTTTCAAAATTCCTTGCTTACTCGAAATAGCAGTTTCATTTCTATCGTCTTCTGTATAAAGAGCTGATGAAATCTGAGATGGACTTATATAGTTATTTTCTTTCATTATTTCTAATATCATCCCAGCTGCTTTTTGGACTGTTTCGGTTATTTTTTGTGCAAGTTCTGGAGATTTAGCTTTTTCTTGAAATTTATTATGTAAAATTAAAGTGTGCTGATTATTTGTAATAATCTGCATTTCTTCTTCAAACTTCGCGTTTTCTCTTTCAAATTCTTCTCTTTCTGCTTCCAGTTTGTCTTTCTGCATCTGCAGCTCTTGCAGCTCTTGAGTAATAACTGCTTTTTTATCTTCAGTTTGTTCATAAATCGCGACAAGCTGTTTATTTTCTTGTTCTCATTTTTCATAGACTTCTTGTTTTCGTAAAATTAACTCATTTTGCTTGCTTAAAAGAAGAGTTTTTTCTTTAGCCATATTTTCAATCCTTTCATTATCACTCATAGTCAATCTTTTGCTTATAGCTTCTATTTGATCAGATAAATGGGCTTCTCTATGAGAGAATTGATCTGAGAGTTCTTCGAGTTCTTTATGCAAGTTGTCTACTTCGCTATTTAGGATTCCTTTAGCTTCATCGATTTTTTCGATATCATTTTGAACTTTTGCTTTTAATTCAAGCAGCTTTGATATCTCTTTGCTGCCTTCAGACTCAATAAGCTTGTGGGCTTGCCTGTTTTTCACTAAGCTTTCGAGCTCGTCTTTTCTTTCTTTGACTCTTCTGAGTGCTTCTTCAGCTTGGGCTAGTTCATTTTTCCATTGATTTTCTTTATCTTCTAGCTTTATTAAATGAATTTCTTGGACCATTCTTCTCAGATATACCTCATAAGGTAAACTATTTTGGTCAATCCCTTCTGTCCTTTTGGCGACCTTTCGCTCAGCTTCTTCCAAAATAAATTTCGGTTTAGGAAGGTCATTAAATTCTCCATTCTCTACCACCAATTGAGGAATATGATAATATCTTGCTTTGAGTTCTTCAGAAGTAGGCTTTGGAAGATTATCAAAGCGCTTTGCTGATCTGTCAAGAGATTTAGAAAAAGACGAGTTTGGAGATTGATTGGATTTATTAGGGTTTTCTGGCTTTTCTCTGAATAAGGAGTTATATTGCATGTTGATAACATTTCATCTTTGTAGATCATAGTTGTCGTTAAGCTGAAATTGCTCTAAAGGTGGAGCTGCTCTGTTTCGGATTGGCTGAGGTCTTTGGGTCTTTTTCCCAGTTTTAGAATAAGACATTTAAATTATCAATTTTATATAAAAAATAAAGCTAATCATTTAAAAACTCACTTATCCGGTTTTTATGCACGAGCGCTTGGAGGATTCTCGTCAAATAATTTGACGAAATCCTCATAGTCAACTTTTCCGTGCTGTTTTAACCAATTTAGGTTCATCATTTCTTCAACTTCGTGCTCTGTAATAGTTCTTCCTGATTTATCAATGACTCTTTTTACTTGTGAAGCTGTAAAATATCCTACATCATCCTATATAATGATTACGATATCAAAAGTTTTATATGCAGCCATTAAATTTTCTTCTTTCATCATAATAGCAGGATCCAAAGTGGCTATAACAAATTCTGTATAATTGATTTTTCCGTTACCATTCAAGTCAACCTGTATAAAAATATTGTTCAGTTCACTAGCTGTTATCTCTATATTTGCTGCCCTTAAGCTTTGCTCAAGCCCTTGTACAGTTATAAATCCTGTAAGATCAGTATCTAATACTTTGAAATTATCAAGAGCAAGAGAAGTTTCTTTAACGTTCATGAATTTTATGATAATTCTGATTGCTTCTACCTTTAGTCGATGGGTTGAAGTAAAACTCCTGAGTCGCGATATGACGTTCATATCTAAAGGTTTTAGTCTGTTAGCGCCCATAAGAGTAAACCATGGGTGTCTTAAAGCTTCAGCTGCAGTTATACGTTTGCTAGGATCTGGGCATAAAACTCGCCTGATAAAGTCTTTAAATTCTTTAGAAACTCGTTCAAACTCAGGCTCTTTCATAGAAATATTGGCTTTTCTGATGCTTTTGAACACTTCTTTGTTGGTTTCTCCTCGAAAAGGTTGATAGCCAGCGATCATGGTATAAGTGATCACGCCTAGGCTTCAGACGTCACATTCAGGGCCATATTTTTCTCCTAAAACCTCAGGAGCAACATATAAAGCAGTCCCAACCATTGTTTTCATATACTTTTGTATACTAAATATGTTCCTATAATAAATTGCCACTAGCATTTAAATGAAAAGGTATAGTCATTCCTGAAAATTTACTAGCAAGGCCAAAATCTACTAATTTTAGCTCTGCATCTTCTTTATTAGAGTCAAAAAGACAGTTTTCCGGCTTCAGATCTCTATGTGCAATATTTCCAGTATGTAGATGGTTAATAGCATAAAACATTTTATAAGATGCATGCGCTGATTCTCTTTCAGTGAATCTCGTTTTCTTATTGATTTTGTCAAAGAGTTCTCCTCCGGAGCAATACTCCATGACAATATGTATAAAGTTTTCATCTTCAAATACCTCGTAAAGCTTGATTATATTAGGATGATCACTGGTTTTGAGGATCGTCAGTTCCCTTTGTAAGGATTGTATGTCTTTTTTTATTTTTTCTTTGTTTAAGCTCTTAATAGCATATTTTTGGTGATTTCCAAGCTTGCTGACTCCTAATTTGACAACTCCGTAGAAGCCTTTACCGAGGACTTTTTGTAAATCGTAATATTTGTGGATGTCTGTTTAAAATTTACCATCTGTTATTATGTATAAAGCGTCGTTAGTTTGAGATTTTGGAGTTTGGATAGAAGCATCTATTGATCCTTCTTTATTTGGAACAGTCAGACTACTAGCTACAACTGTTTGTGGAGAAGTTGGGGAATGTTTAGCAGCACAGCAGCCCATTACTTTAATTTATTTTAATAATGCAAAATGGATGGAGCTTCTCAGTTTTTTAAATTTATTCCCAAATCCGGCTGGCTGATACTTAACTTTTAATGAGGCTGTTGCTATAAATAGCTTTAATAAATGCATATTATTTTCCATGATATTTAGCAGAATCTTTTTTTAGCTATTAGTTCAATTTAATTGTGTTAAAACGGCTAATTGTATCAGCTTTTAAGATTTTAGACCATTTAGCTTATTTTACAGATTTCCATGTGTATATAATTTGAATTCTTTCAAAAATATATTGCAATCCACAAGATTATATAAATCTTAAAAATGGGAACACTTATAGTCAGCTGAGGTAAAAGCTGCTCAGCTAACTAGGTAACTGAAAGAAAATATGGATTAAAGACTATTAGGATTGAAATTTTTCTGCTCAAAGAGATCTGAACAGTTAAGAATTTGAAATCTTCAATATTTTTATAGCTGATCCTCTAAAAAAGCTTCATATATAAGTTATTAAATTAATAGGCGAATAAAATATATAATGATGTTAAATTCATGATAAATCTTTGCAAAATTATCTAATCCAGGTAAAGCCTTAAGATGCCATACAAATTATGCCATATTCTGTGCCACATAATTAAAAAAATTAAAGATGTATTTTGCTATTGTTAAGCCAAAAATCAAAGTTTTGGAAATAGCCAAGAAATAATTTATTTCCAAGCCATAAATAAAAAATAAAACAATTAGTGACAACGTATGACCAATTTCTATTATTTACAAAAATTCAAGCCAAAGCATGGTAAATTTAAATAAAAACACCTTAATTTTCTATTTGTAATAAATTTAATATAATGAAGAGAAACTTGATGCCACCAAGGATAAAAATAAGGGCTAGGGATCTTGAGTTTTCTCAGCTAAACAAACGGCATCTTTCTATATCTGAGCTCAACTCGCCTAAAAACAGTTTTTTGAGTACCAATCAGCTTCCAGTTCAAGACCCATTTCAAAATATCAGACTGGATGGATCAAGTATCCCCACTCTTCGCCCTATTTGTCCATCTAAGCGAAGCACCCCTAGAGCATCAACAGCAGGCTTGCAAATACCAAACTTGCCCCTCCCTGTCGATGAAAAAATCCCTTTCTTGATTGCACCTGAATCTCAAAGAAGCCAGTGTAGATCTACCCGAAGTATGAATCATTGTAACTCTGAAGCTATACTAACTCTTATAACTATTTTCCTAAAAAGCATCTTATTTTATAATAAAAACCCTAATTTTTAAAACATTTTATATAAGAGGAATAAGCAACGTAAAGCCAAACCTAATTTTTCACGCCTCCAAACGAATTTTGCCTAGTGGCGTGAAACAGCCAATAAAACCAAAAATTCCAGTTCCTGTCGATATTACAAATCCCAGTAAAGAGTCAGCGAAATCAAGGTCAAAAATAAAATCCATTGCAGCTTTCAATTTTAAAAGGGAAATTAGGACTCCTTGTTTCTCTTTTAATCCAATTTCTTCACAAAAGAAAAACCTGCAATTAAGCGAATCCGAAAGCTGTGGAAGCGAAAGTACAGCATTGCCACAAAGCGGGGAAATTTCAGGGTATGAAATAGCCCCAAGTAAGGTAAAAGTAAGCCAAGGCCAAAACAATAAAGAAGCTTATGATAGGATTAAAAGGCTGATTCTTGATTCCGACTGCTTAAATAATTATGATGATCCTAGAGAAATGTCCTTTGGAGATGTGTACCAAATGCCAGCAACAACTAAAAGGCCTATAAAATTAGTCTCACCAAGAATGCATTTTCGTAATTAAATTGAGATTGGAGATGCAAGTGTTGAGCAAGAAATAAGATTGCTTAATATATATATTATATTTCGTTAAAATATGAACTAGTTATATTTTAGATATTTGCAAAAGAAACCAATTTTGATTAAAATTGTTCAGAATCTTATCAAAATATTAATAAAGTTTAGAGTTTTTCAAAATTTTTGCATATAAATTTTTGTATTAATTTCCCAATTTAAATAAAAAATTATGCAATTTGTAAAAAATTTAATATTTATTACTATATATGATAGTTTTATATTAAAAATTTTTTGAAGGTAATTTCAAAAATATAAGATTTTTCCAACGATTCTGCTGCTAAAAGAGGGGAAGTTAGAGTCCATATTTAATTTCTTTCACTAAATTCTAGGCTTTTAATTTACTCAATAAATGTTTGACATATCGGTTGATTCTGCAGTTAGGCTCACCCTTTTAAATTTGAACTTATGATATCACTGGCTATCCTTTAGACCGGAAGCTATGAAGCATTCCATCAAATAGCTCAGTATCTGCCAGTCACTCTTTACTTGACTCCTACAAATGCTGTTTCTAAGATTTCCTACGCAGTAGACCTCATTTCATAGTTAGATAAATCGAAAGAGTTTCAATAATTTCATATTTTTATCAAATATTCTTGCATATTTAGAAAAATAAAAAGCGATTTAGCTTTATCTCATCAAAGATGCTATTTTACCTATCAAATTAAAAACTGCCTAAAATTCTAACAGTTAAAAGATACTAATGATTTATCCATAAAATCGTGATTACACATATTTTTATTTTGCTCTTGTGTTATAAGCTTTTCTGGCTTTCTCTTCTCTGCCTTTTCTTGAAGCATTTCTTCTTGTAGGTCTCAAAGAGTCTTCTCTTTCAAATTCTGGGACTCTGATATCCCAATATTTTTCTAAAATTATCTTAAAATCTTCGATTTCAATGTTTCCGCCTTCTCTTGCAGCTGCTGCATCTGTAGCCATATCAGTTAATCTATAAAAGAAATCTTCACCAATTTTTAGAATCAAGTCTTCAGCCATTGGCTCAATTGCGAAATCTTTTCTATAAAGCTGTTGGAATTGTTTCCTGTTTATGATTGACTCAGACATCTTTTATTATAGATATAAAGTTCAATTATAATTATCCCCAATTAGAATTTACTATAATTTCTTGCTTTTTTTAAATAATCTTTAATTAAACCTATAAAATACGCTGAACAGCACAAAATAGCTATAGAAAATTCCTGGGGATAGCGCGGAATACGCTATCCCCAGGACCAACCGGGATCGGATCCCACATGGAACGAGGGTTCCATGTGTGGATCCATTTTTGACACGTGAAAGTAAATATCTCACATGTCAAAAATGGATCCACACATGGAACCCCCGTTCCATGTGTGGATCCGATCCCGGTTGGTCCTGGGGATAGCGTATTCCGCGCTATCCCCAGGAATTTAGTATAATTTTCTTTTGCAATATAATTGCATACTTGGAAAATGGAATTTTCACCTCCCTACAAGCCACAAACAACAGAATCTAAACGATTCACCTTTACCCCAGTAAACCTAAAGCTTGTAAACGATATGATCAAGCAAGGCGAGCCTTTCAAACTTAACAACGAGTTAATAGAAATAATCGAAATCGTTTGCCGCATTACAAATTACCAGGAAACCCATAATATCATAAAGTTTGAATTTGAAGATAACAATAACTGCATTCAAGGAATTGTCTATACCAAAGGAGATTTAACCCGTCCCAAAGCTTTGAGTGATTATACATATATAGAAAATGGATATGTGCATATAATTGGAGCTTTAAGAAAGCTTGGTGATGAGGTAAAATGCATAGTACAATCAATTTCTAATGTAAATACTTATGATCAAGTTCATTATCATTATGTTAAAGTGCTATGATGCTATTTGGTTAGAAATGGTATTTTGCATACACCTTCACAAGCAGCTGATAATGTTATGGCTGATTTATCAAGTAGATTTAATAATGCTGGCTCAAGCCAAAATGATTATTCGAATTTAAATGAAGACCAAGCTGAGGTTGTGAGAGCGATTAAGGAAAACTCTAAAGAGTATATTGGGCTAGATAGAAATAGAATTGAGAGTCTTGTGAAGAGAAAAATCAAAAATTTAGATGAAGTCCTAAGTGATTTGGTAAGGTATGGATTTTTGTTTATTGGGGATGATAACTTGACGTACTATGTTTCGTAAATTTTAAGAATTTTATAATGATCTAATAAATAGATTGAAAAAAAATATAAAAACTATGGGTTGCATATATAACTTATAAAAAACAATGTAAAATTAGTTTCATATTTTTCAGCATAATCAGATTAATTGATGATCAATAAAGACTGAAGAAGCCTACTGTGCTCTTTAATTTCAATGATTTATGAAGGAGAATCTGACATTGAAATATGCAGAGAGTTTCTTTGCAAAGATCGAAATTTCAATCCTTATAATCTCCTTGGCATGATTCCACAAAGTTCTGGAGTAATCACTCCAAATGATTTTTATCATTGTAATTTGATAAAAGATCTCAAAGCTACTTTTGATGATTTTTATATGCTGATAAAACAATATAGCTCTGGAGCCAATTCTTATCTAACTTCAAAAGATTTCCTGAAATTAATTATGCCTGCAACTAATGAAAAACTGAAAAAAAATTGTTTAAATCAAAAACTCAGCTATTCTTATAAACTAGATAAGCATACAAGTTTTGGGTTTCAAACTTTGATTAGAAAAGAAATTGATCTGCATAGAAAAATCGAAAAAATCAAAATGGAATTAGAAAATTTATCTGATTTTTCAGTTCGTGTCGCATTTTTAACTATAGATAAAGAAAACAAAGGATTTATTGATTCAGCTGACTTATTTAGATTTTTAAAAAGCGATGGAACAATAATTAACAGCAATAGTTTTGAGGATTTTTTTCGTAGGATTAAAAGAGAAAAAGCTAGACGTATTAGTCTCGAAAAATTTTATGAAATGCTGACACCTTATAAATCAAATAATGAAATTGGGTTAAATACTGAAAATTCTGAAAAATTGAAAATAAATGCGCAAGAAACTCTCTCAACTGGAGAAGAATATACTGGGATTCAAGAAAGCTCATTAAAAGCTGAAGAAATCTTTCAGGAAGATCTAAATAGCATTAATGAAGAAGTAAAAGACGAAAGCTTAGAAAATGATCAAGAATTGCTCGAATTTAACCAAAAAGTATTGAATTATTTTTTTTTGCAGTTAAATTTAGAAATGAAGATCGAAAATTATAGAGAATCTTTATTTATGTTCAAAGAGTTTTCAATTGATTTTTTATTTAAAGTGCTAGACAAATATGAAGAGCTTGAAATTAGTATAGAAGAGTTTGATAGTTTTTTAAAAGAACTAAATATTGATGCAGAAAAAGATGATTTAGTAAGAATTTTCAAGAAATTTGGGAATGATAATATAAAGCTAGAAGAAGAAGGGTTAGATAATTTACTAACTTCCCCCCCCTCCGTGAGTGAAAAAAAAAATTTTGTTCACTCACGGAGGGGGGTTAATTTTTTTTTTTTAATAAAATTTATATATAAATTTTTTAAGAAATATTTTTTTTCGAAATTTAAAAAATCCTGATTCGCAAAAATTGGAAAGCAAATATTAGTTTAATTTATAAAAATTTATGTTTTAAAAAGCAATTCGTTTAAAATTAAATAGAATTAGCTCTAGATTTCATTATATTAATTATCATTTATATATCAAATTTTTTTTCCATAAAAAATTTTTCTATTACAAAATTTTTTGTTAACTCACGGAGGGGGTGGGTTTTTGGGCAAAAAATAGCGATTTTTCTAATGGTTTTGTTCACTCACGGAGGGGGGGGGGGAGTAAGACCATTAAATGATGAGTATGAACAAAGTTATAGGATAAATAGTGAACTTGGGTTTAGTCCTTTGTGTATAGAAATATTATCAAACGTTTTTAAATTGATAATCGAAAGTGAAAAGAAAATCGCTGAAGAAGGCATGGAACTGGCGAAATTTCCTGAAACTTATTTTAAGAGCTCTTTTAAAGCTATTGATAGCAATTCCGATGGAATAATATCAATTTATGATATGAAAATTGCTTTGGATAAATTTGGAATATATTCTACAAATAAAGAAATAGAGTTGGTGATGAAGAGATACAGAATATATATGGAAAATGGTATCAGCTATGAAGCTTTTTATCAGTCAATTGCATATGACTAATCATTTAATTTAATTGCAAAAAATTAAATTTAATCAATCTTTATAAAATAAATTAATTAAAAGACCTTATTTACTAATTCTCTTGCTCTGTCTATTTACATAAAATGAAATTAAGTCATCCTAAAAAAAGGATTTTTAAATTGAGAAATTGACCATTGTTTACTATTAAATTTCTTGAATTTTTAGCATGGTAAATATTATATCATGGCTCATCTTAAAAAGCTTTCAGAGAGGCTATCAATGCAGATGAAGCCAACGGTCAAAAAGCTTGTAACAATTCTTGATGGCAGCGATGAAAGTACCCTTCAAATTGAAAGCAACAGACTTCCTAATATCACCAGGAAATGCAAAGAATTATACATCCCATCCCTACTGATGACAGCAGCCTACAATAAATTACCATGTCTTTCAGCCACACAAATAGGCATTGATATTTCTGCTATGGTTGTTCACAAGAACCTCGAGCCAAACAAATGGAGTGACTACATAGGGATTGAATCAGACTACAATGTCTATATAAATCCTCTGATAAAAAATATTAGCAAGGAAAGAGATTTACAGCTAGAAGAATGCCCATCTTTTCCCAATATACAAGCTGAAATATATCGATATAAAAATATTGATATTAAATATAAGAATCTCCAAGATCAAGAAATTGAAGAATCGCTTGAAGGGTTTAATGCCAGAATTTTCCAAAAATCGATAGACTTGCTATGGGGATTTAATATTATAAGTTTTTCTGTGACTAATGGAAAAATTAAATACAAAAATCCGATAGAAAATTCAGTTCTTGATGAAGTTTTAGAAGAGTTTAATAAGCGAATGGCAGAAGCGAAAAGCAGGTTAGAAGATAGATACATACTCCCCACCTCCATGAGCAAACAAAACAATTAGAAAAATCCCTATTTTTTGCTCAAAAACCAACCCCTGCGTGAGCGAACAAAAATTTTTATGGAAAAAATTTTGATATAAGTGATAATTAGTATAATAAAATCTCGAGCTAATTCTGTTTAATTTTAAACAAATCGCGTTTTAAAACATTAATTTTATAAATTAAATTAATATTTGCTTTCCGATTTTTGCGAATTAGATTTTTTTTAAATTTTGAAAAACCATTTTTTTTATTATGTGTAAATTTTTTTAAAACAAAAACTTAACCCCCTCCATGAGCGAACAAGATTTTTTTGTTTGCTCACAGATGGGGAGGAGCTAGTAGATGAGTCTTTTAAAGAAAATGTAGATAAAAGTGATGCTGACAAAAATGAGTATTTTGAAAGGGTAATTTTGGATTATGAGTTTGAACTCGAATTTTTCCAAAATGTCTCTGAGGCCATGAAGGAAGATTTATTAGAAGAGAAAAAGGATGATAAATCTGAGCTTGATTATGAATCTGAGCCTGAACCTGAAACTAAACGTAGATCTAAGCCAAACTCAAAGTCTAATACGCATAAATAATCCTTAAAATTTAGATTCAATTAACTTCGATAGACAGTTTCTTATAATAAAAAATATTAATAATTTTTGTATTATGATAATTTTAGTAAATTTGCAAGATGTCATTTATTCAAAAACCATATCGAAACCAATCCCCACGCCCTGTTAAAGGTGTTACTCTTCGTCTTGAGGATTTATTGAAGTCTGAAATCCCAAGAGCGTCTTCTACGCAACCTTTATCTCAAACACTAGCTTCCTCACGATAAGCTAGAAAAAAAAATTAATTTTTTTGTTTTATATTAATGTTTCTTTACATCAAATATTTTTAATTTTCGAAATTAAAAAATAAAGATTAAAATTGAACAGAATTAACTAGAGATTTCATTTTTTATAATTATTACTTATATATAAAATTTTATATTAAAAAAAATTTTGCTAATAGATTGGATTTTTGGTATTGTTTCCTATAATTTTGCTTGCTCACAAGATGAGAGTAAAAAACTCCACCTAGGCCAAAAATCAGTTCTGATTTTTCTTCTAAAAAAACTGCAGAATCTAGCCCCGATTTAAAAATACGATCAAGCTCAGCCCTAGCCCATAAGCAGGGCTTAAACCAAACCCAGCCAGTTCGTATGCAGCTAAACCTTCAAGATATCTTGAAAACCCCATCTCCTTTAAAAGAGAAACTAAGTCAAAGCCTTCGTAAAGTAAAGCTTAACTTCGTTAGTGACTTTTTAGAGCCTGAAACAGACACACATATTCCTTCCTATAAAGATTACAAATCAAAAACCCCAAAAAAGAGAGAAATTGAAAAATCTTTTAAGGATTTTTCAAAATTACATGAAATTAAGATGACACCACTTAATATCTCAATAGACTCAATACAGGATAGCGATCCTGGGAAAAAAATAAGAAAAGAAATCCAAGAGAAATTTAATATAAAAAACTTAGATTTAGTGCCTAGGACACATAAAAGCAGACTGCCGTCTTCAATTTTGGTGTGTGAAGGAGATGATATTCAAGTTTTTGACATCCAACGCTCTTAATCAATAAATTTTAATGCTATAAGCGGGGTATTTATATTTAAAATGGAATATGAAGACTGTCATGAAGAAGGCTTGCATTTTCGTCGCAAACGAACAGTCCCAGAAGAGCATCTGCCTCCTTCGAAGCGGTATCCTAACGAAGCAACCTTAAGCAAGCCTATAAATATGCCTCAACCAGCTAAAAAAAGTAAAATTAAATGCCCTGATTTTCCTGATCTTCAATTAAAACTTTCGTCAAATTTCATCTCGGAGCCTTCAAATACAAGAGTCTTAAATTTATTAGAAGACTTTTCGAGTCAATTACAAAATATAATGAAAGAAACCTACTGTGATCACCCTACATTGGTCAATGCCAGCTTAGAAATGCTTGACGACATTATGATTAATTGCAAAACTGAGCTAAAACTCTTCAATGAGAACAAAAAGCTTAAAAAAGATGAAGAAATAAAAATCAATGAAAACATGAAGCATCAAAAGCTCGAAGAAGAAGCAAAATGGAAAAGAATCAACTCATTAATGAGAATTAACCCCAACAATTTAAAGCTGGAAAAAACAAAACTCTATATAGACCGAGCTGCAAATTTATCAAAACCTGCCTACGATAAGCTAAAAATCCTTGATATAAATATCGAAGAAAAATCGCCCCAAAAATTCAATATCCACCCTGCATATCTTCTTGACTTTTCCAAAATTCCTGATAGTTTAAAAGATAAGGTATAGATTTTTCTCTTTAATGGCGCGATAAGGCGTTTTTCCAGGTTGGACCAAAAGACCTTGAGTATGTGAAACTCTGCTTTTCCTTTGTCCCTGGAGAGGCATAGAGGGTAAATAAAATATCGGCTCTATTCAGTATGGAGAGCCGGAAGAAAGGCCATTTGCCAAAGTTAAGCTTTTACCTGGGAAGTTTTGGAGCTTTGATTTCTTGCAAACATTTTAATTCTACATTTTTTGGCTCGTCAAATGGTTTTGACGAGCCAATTCTGGCCAGTACTTGAAATAAAAAAAATAATTAATTACCATTTTTTAAAATTTTCTGATCATCCTAATAATCAGAAATTTTATTAAATGGTAGAAGATCAGACAAATTATTAAAACTTTTCATTTATTAATTTTTATATTTGTATAAAGATGGCTATAGAGATTATAGTAACTTGAAATTTAAAAATCACGTGCGGCTGCTACTTTTCAAGGCAGTAAGAAGAACTCATGGAAAAGTGCTTATGCTTAAAATTTCATTCAAAATCGTCTATTAAAGCTTTCATTTTTCATTTTTATGTTTGTATCAAGATGGCTATAGAGAATATAGATACATGAAATTTTAAAAAATCACGTGCGGCTGCGATTTTTGAGACAATAAAAAGAGCCCATAGAAGGGTGCTTATGCTTAAAACTCCATTCAAAATGGTCTATTAAAACTTTCATTTTTCAATTTTTATTTTTGTATAAAGATGGCTATAGAGACTATGGGAACTTGAAAATTTAAATATCACGTGCTGCTACGACTTTTCAAGGCAGTAAGAAGAACTAATGGAAAAGTGCTTATGCTTAAAATTCCATTCAAAATTGTCTATTAAAACTTTCATTTTTCAATTTTTATGGTTTTTATAAAGATGGCTATAGATACTATGGGAACTTGAAAATTTAAATATCACGTGGGCTATGACTTTTCAAGGCAGTAAAAAGAACTAATGGAATAGTGCTTATGTTTAAAATTCCATTCAAAATTGTCTATTAAACCTTTCATTTTTCAATTTTTATGTTTGTATAAAGATGGCTCTTAAATTAAAGTTATATTTTTTAAGTGGGATGTCTGATCCTATGCAAATTTATTTAAAAATTCTGATCAAAATCCCATGGTTAAAAATATAAATAAATTTGTAGCCTTTATTGGATGCTGAAATAGTGAAAACTAGAACTTCTAGGGCTAAAAATATCAGAATTGTTCAAACAATTAGAACAAAACAATTAATAAAATTTCTGATTATTAGGATGATCAGAAAATTTAAAAAATGGTAATTAATTATTTTTTTATTTCAAGTACTGGCCAGAATTGGCTCGTCAAAACCATTTGACGAGCCAAAAAATGTAGAATTAAAATGTTTGCAAGAAATCAAAGCTCCAAAACTTCCCAGGTAAAAGCTTAACTTTGGCAAATGGCCTATCTTCCGGCTCTCCATACTGAATAGAGCCGATATTTTATTTACCCTCTATGCCTCTCCAGGGACAAAGGAAAAGCAGAGTTTCACATGCTCAAGGTCTTTTGGTCCAACCTGGAAAAACGCCTTATCGCGCCATTAAAGAGAAAAATCTATATTTTTTATATAGACTCAAAAAAATCTTACAAATGTCGCGTCTTATGCAGAAGAGACCTGGAGATGCAAAAAAGACCAAAACCGAGACAAAGGATATGCAGTCACAGAGGATTTTGGGCCACTTTTGTCAGTGTTTTTTGAAGACAGCAGGAAGCTATTTTCTTCATTTAAGTCTTTGAAGATATAATGGTAATAATTTATCTTATAATAAATGTCGACTCCTTTATTTAAAAGAGATGATCCGAAACTTGGCACAATAATTATGCTGCTTTTTATAATTTTTGGGGATTTTTGAATTATTTTTAAATATAAATAGGACAAGGTAGGGGGTATACAAAAGGAAATGCAGGGAATGTCTGCTTTTTAGGGTTTCCATATGATGAAGGGGTGGCTAGAAATGGAGGAAGGGTGGGAACCGAAAGAGGGCCTGATGTGCTGAGAAGATTTATATATAATCTTGGGCCAGTTGTAAATCCTGAACTGGAAATTAGCTTGCAAGAATTTAGCATTGGAGATTCGGGAAATATTCAAGGACTTACTTTAGAAGAGGCTCATCAAGAGTTGCAACAGCAAGTAGAAACGATTCTTCAAGATCCCAGCCAACCTAATCTTTTTGTGATAGGAGGTGGCAAAGACCAAGGATGGCCAGACTCGAAAGGCTTTCTGACCTACTGCCATGCTAACAGCTTCATCCCTGTCATAATCAACATAGACTCTCATCTTGACGTAAGAAATCTTGATGATGAAGGCCGTATCCACTCTGGCTGTGCTTTTCGGATATTATTAGACGATCCAGCTTTTGCAGAACTTGGTGGAAAATTCATAGAGTTTGGCTCACAAGGTTCCCAATGTGCACAATCCCATGTGGATTATGTTAATTCTAAAGGCGGAAGGATAATTTGGCTGTCAAGCATCAGAAGAAAAGTGATAGCACCCCAATCGTCTATAAGAGGATCTTTAACACAGGCAGGACAAGTGCTGGAAGAGCTGCTTGGGGAATTTGATGAGAAACATAGAGTTTTTATTTCTTTTGAGGTGGATGCGATTAATAGTGCATTTTGTCCAGGAGTTAGCTGCCCTAGTGTAGACGGAGGGTTTACAGCTGAAGAAGCGATCGAAGTAGGGTTTGTCAGCGGGAAAAATAGAAAAGTGACGCTTATGGATATGTCAGAGTATAACCCTGCTATAGAGGATTACAGAACGGGGAGGTTGCTTGCAAATATCTTTTATTATTTCTGCTTAACCTGGCTATATGTATTGACTTGTGAGATTCTAAAATTATTGGAATTCGAAATAGTGTCTATAATTCTTTGTTATATTTGATACTATTATAAAATAAAAATTTTTTAATGAAAGGAAAGTTAGGGGTTAAAATCAGGACTGAAAATTAAATCTTTGCTAGAAATAAATATGCTTATTTGAGGTAAAATTTTGGTTTTTGAGAAATTTATGTAAGTCGTTTTAGGAACAAAAGGATAAAGTCTGTTTTCGACGATAAGTGAAATACTAGCGTGCCTAAAAAAAAAAGTGAAATATAAATAAGAAATCTTTTAATCTCTCGATCTTAAGATATTGGCAAGCTGGCGTTAGAATTAACGGAAATTTTGATAAACCCTTGCAAGTCTTCAAAGTAAAATCAATACAGGTTGAGTAAATAAAATATGATGAGATCGATTAATCTAAATTTTAAAAAGGGCAAATACATAATATTTTTTGATAATCAAAATATATATAAATTTCAATGTCGTGATTATGAAATCGTTTGTTATAGAGAACTTAAAACCATGGCAGGTTGGCTATGAGAAATATTAGGAAGTCGCTTTAAAATTTAGTACCCAATGAAACCGGTTATCGATTAAAAAAAAATTTTATTCGGGATCTCAGAAGAAGGCATATGATCGAATATTTACTCATCCTCTTTACAGCAACTTCATAGGGATACTCAGAAATGAAGAAAACGCAATAAATTGGTGCCAAAAGTGGATATAATGGAGCTAAACAATTGTGATATGTACTGTAATCCATAAACTCTTACTGAAAACAGTTTTAATTTCTCTATAACAGACGATTTCATAATCACGGCATTGGAATTTATATAGATTTTATATTATCAAAAAAAGTGAAACTTACTCTTTTTAAAAATATCAATCGATTTCATCATATTTTATTTTTCAACTTGCTTGGATTTCATTTAAAACTTGTGAGGATTTTTCAAATTTCCATTAATTTTAACCCCAACTTTTATATAGATTTCTTATCTCCAACTTTACTAATTTTCATTTGTAGATGCACTAGTATTTTTCTCATCAGACTTAATACCATTTATCCATGTAAAGCTATTGCAAGTCGGTTAGAATTTCCTATTAAAGTTTATTTTATTAAACTTTACTATTTTTATCGAAAATAGAGCTTATTTTTTATTTCTAAAACGACTTCCAGAAATTTCTCAAAACCAGCTCACTGATATTTTGGATAATTTTGTAGAGCCGTAAATTTTTAAAAATTCCGAGATATATGAACAATGAGGATTAAATTTAATATTAGAGAACGGAAATATTAAATAATTTGCTCGAAATGAATTAGAGCATTAAAGCAAAAAATATACATTCATCTATTTGATTTTGAGCACTTTATAAATTTTCAACAAATCCATTTTCTTTGCATACATAAATTTGCATGCTTTTAATCATATAAGTCTTAATATTCACCTTTTTAGGGTTAGGGCTTATTATTATTCCTAAAATCCTTTAAGACAGTCCTAAAACCACATTCTAATGTATTTTTCTTATTCTTTTGATTTTTTAAATTTCTAAAAAATTTTCCTAATTTCCCTAATTTCTCAATCTCTATCATCTATCGAATCACTCTTAAACACCCCTCGATCATTTATTATCATTACCCTCTCCTTTTCTCTGCCTTAAAGCTGCCAATTTTATCAACTTTTCCTACTCTCAGACTCTAGGATACGGCCGATCCAAAATCCCTCCAGATATGTATCTTTTCTATTTAAGGCCGATCTTCAGATGAGGAAATAAATCTTCGAATGATGAAATTAATCCTTTCTCTCCTTCTCGTCTCTCTTCTTAAGGCAGATGATGACTTTCTCCCTCCCCTCAGAGATCTACAAGGCAGCTCTTACTCTGGGGTATGTGCAGGCAAGACTAATTGTTACGCAGTTTTCTTAGACACTGCCCATGTTGCAGGCCAAATACGCTGGAATGAAATGCCTCTATATCAATCTACAGCTTCTCTTTGGCCATCCTCAAGCTGGGCTTATGCAAACTCTCAAGCAGCAACCTTCTTATGGTGGCTTATGGAAGCAAGATCAAAGGGAGTCAACAATATTCTAGCTTGCATAAATATCTGAGAATTACTAGCAAGGCTGCGCCTTACTTTTTAATTTTAATTATAATATTAATTTGCTAGAATAGTGAATATTTATGCTTAAAGGCTTATAAACTACAATAGATGGATTAGCTTTTACTCAATTGAAAAAGCTGTTCTTTCAAGTGGAAACGGAATAAACTGTCAAACTCCTTCAAGTTCTGGCTCAATGAGATATAATTTCCATGAAGCCTTGGATTTGGTCAGCACTTCCAATTACTTTTATGACAATACTAATTGGTCAGATAGATTGGATATAACTAAAGCCTGCAATACAACTTATTTGAACTCTGTTAATACAACTGGCTATAATCCTTATGTCTGGACAATTTATATGGCTGGCAATTTTACAACTGCAAAAAATCCATATGCAGGGATATCAACTGGATTAAGTTCATACGGACTTGGGTTAGTAAGTATTCCAATGGATTATGATATGTGCTGTTCAGGTGCTACCTATTATAGTGATGGAATTTATAATCCAACTAATACCACTATGTTTTATGATGCTGCAACGGTATGGGGTGTATGGAAAGACACCAATAACAAGATTTGGCTTGGCGTTTATGCTATTGGAGCTTATAACAAGAGTAACAAGTATCTTTGGGTACCTTTAAGTATCGTTTCAAGGCCTTATACGATCAGCTGGTTTCAAAATGTCTACCTTCAAGATACTTCATTATGGTAAATAAAATTTAATTTTATTATAAATTTGAGTGATTTATAAAAAATAAAACCCTTGTTTAAAGATTTTGCTTAAGATTTTTCCAATTTTAATATACTTATAAACTTTTTCTTCTAAGAATATCTTTAATTGTATTTGAATAAAATGGAACCAGGATTTCATTTCACAGACTATCAAAAAGCAGAGCTAGAAAACTCATTTAAAAAATTTTCCCCGAACTCTGAAGGCAAAATCACTATTGAAAGCGTCAATAACCTAATTAAAACCATAGAGTCAACTAAATCAAACAAACAAGAAATTTCTCCATCAGATTACTCTGTAGATCCTCAAGTAGCAGAAACAAAAACTTTTTTAAACGGTTCATCAGAATGCGATTTCGACACTTTTATATCAACATTAGAAGATGCCATATCTAAGCCAGACGTTTTTGAAAAAGCTTTAGCACAAAGTTTTCGATTAATGGACATGAGAGGGACTGGGTTTATAGAAGCTCAAGACTTAATGCAGCTTGCAGAAATTTTGGGCGAAAATTTATCAGGAGAAGAAGAAGCAAGAAGGATTATTCATAGAGCAGAAGAAAATTCTGAGGACGGAAAAATGACAATTAAAAGTTTAAGAGCGTTTTTACATAATGATATTGATTCCAATTTATCACCGTAATCAGCTTTTTAATTATTTTCTTGAAAAATTTAAAGTTGAGTACCTTGGCTCTGCATTAGGATTAGCAGAAAAAGAAGTTAATTCAATATCTCCCATTTCAGATCCATATAAAAGCTGTGCAGTAAGCTCTGGGAGAGGCTTTGGTTTGAAAAATTTCAAGTAAACTCAGATAGAGAGGAATATTGCTGAAGTTATGCCTAATAAAACAAGAATAATAACTCATAGCTCAATCATTATTTATATTTAAATAACTTTTTATTTTAATAAATATTTAAAATATTCCTTAATTAAAATTATTTTCAAATAACTTTATGTTTAGCATGCACAATTTTTCTTATCTTGAGCCCTTGCTGCTTCATTAGTCTGATTTTGCGGAGGATTCGTCAACACAATCCTTTGCTCTGGTGTATTCGGCTGAGCTGTGACTGTCGGTTTCCCATTCGTCAATGACGTCGCAATCTGCTTAAAAAGTTGGCTTATATTATCCCCCGTTTTGGCGCTCGTTTCCACATATAGTCCTTCATGGGCTTTTGCTTTTTCTGAAGCTTCTTCATAGCTGACAATTCTTTCTTCGACCTTATCCATTTTATTCCCTGCGATTACAATTAATGCTTCTTTTCCCCTTTCGCTTCTGACATCTTGAACCCATCTGTCAATGCTTAAAAATGTTTGTTTATTGGTCACATCAAAAACAATGATAGCGACTGATGAATCTCTTATATAATTTGGAATTATGATACACAAGTTTAAATATTGGCTATAAAAAATATATATAAATATGGCTGAAATATTATTAATAATTAGGTAATAATATTAAACTTATTCTAATATAGTATATACTGTGCCATATTTATTTTATATAAATTAATAAGATTTGCATATGGTTATTTATTATCCTAAAATGGTATAAGCTTCGAAATCTCTCTTGTCCTGCAGTGTCCCATAACTGTAGTCTGATGGCCTGGTTTTCATGATATATGGTTTTTGATAAGAAATCAATGCCAATTGTAGCTTGATAATTCGCATCAAACGTATCATTCATAAAGCGGTTGATGATTGAAGTCTTCCCTGTATAAATGTCCCCTAAAAACACAAGCTTGAACTTTGCTGTTGGTGTAGCTGAGCCAAGAACTCCTGCCATTATTATTCAAATTATCATTAAGAGCTAAAAGTTATCATTTCTATCTAGAAACCCATTATTTATTGAACGATCCATATCCTTCTGGGTTCATAGTTATAGCGTAGCTGATCTACACAAAGAATGTTCCCATATAAGGAATGGTTTTGGTATCTTATTCTATTTTTTCTCAATAAGAACAATAAAAAAAATACTAGCAAAAAGACAAAAATCATTAAAAAGTGCATAGATTTTCTAGTGCAGGTCCTTGTCTGACTCTTCCCCACTTATCAAAAATACTACCGTGGCACATGCAAGTCCACCCTTTATATTTCCCAATATATGGAATAGGGATACAGCCTAAATGTGTGCATCTAGCGTTGAGAACCATTACTTTTGAGTTTGGAGCGTCAGTAATTCTGACTTGGTGAGCGCTGTCCATAAGTGTATGTGGAGGAGTCTTGCCTTCGTCTTCCATTTCTTCTTTGGTAAGTCTTCTAATAAATAATGGTACACCATGCCAAGAAATTTGCATGACTTCACCAGGAGGCAATTCTCCTATGTCGAATTCCATATACTTGTCTGGGAAGTATTCTAAAATATATGAAATTCATATAAAACTGACAGTTTTGCCACTATTTTTTATAAAAAATAAGACATAACTGTCATTTTCTAATTGCTTTGGCTTCCAAATGTCTATATCTTACCCAACCTGTAATGATTTGTGCCCACGAGCTTGCTGCATATTGGAAGCCAGTGACCCACATGATGTTTCCCATACAATTTGCAATATAAAGCTGAGCCTTTTTCACTTCCCATTCTTCTTCGTTGAATTCACGGGCCTCGTCAAACCAATTATCAAGCTTTAATTTGAAGTCCATTACATCTCTGAAATTTCCAGGCCTTGTTGGGGTTTCAAAAAAAGGGGCGCCGTCTTCACTGTATCTATTTCCTCTAAACCATTCATCGGCAAATGCTGCTCTGGGAACTCTAACTAGTTGACAGAGTTTAGTAGCTCTACTTAACATTTATTAATGGCCATCATGTTTTCACGATGGTTTAACTATGAAAAAGCATCATAATTTTACGAATGGCTTTTAATGCAGTTCTTGAAGAGAAATATATGATATTTTGGAAAATTATAAATATAGGCTTGAGGATAGAAAAGGGAGAATTATTTTGGATAGAAAAAGAAGGGCAGAATATAGAGAAAAAGGAAAAAATGGCAGAAATAGAATAAATTGTGAAAGAAAGAATTTACGATGGGTATTTAGATCAATGAAGGCAAATAACCGAGATTTAGATGAAAAGTTAGAGGAAAATGAATGTGGGAAACGGAAGAGAGACAATCGGAGAAAATCTGAAAAGTTTACGACGATGAAAAATGATATTTTTAGCGAGGAAATAAATTTTGATGTATCTTCTCATGTTATGCACGATGCAGATAGAGATTTGGGAAAGCAGATAGGAGCTGTCATTGTTGGTGAAAATAAGAGAAGTGATGAGTTATTAAATGAAAAGCTAAAGAAGTCTGCTTTGTCTACGAAGTCTGAAAAATGCTCAATTCATAATAATGATTTTGAGTCGCCGGATACGTGCAAGGTTTGTATATTACAATAATATGAATAATGAATAATAAGCTCTAAAGCAATTTAATTTTATAATATTAGGAAAAAATTAAAATGAAGAAAATTGAAAAGATGCCTTAATAATGGACTTTTAAGTTCTCATAAAGAAATTTCTTTATCTTGCATATCTAAGTCAAATAACGATTAGATTACGATTTCTTATGCTTCTTCTTTGGCTTTCCTTCATCTTCGCTATCTGATTTCGATTTCTTTTTTCCTTTTTTATCTTTTTTCTTCTTCTTTTTGCCTTTATCTTTTTTCTTATCTTTTTTCTTGTCTTTTTTCCCATCTTTTTTCTTGTTTTTCTTCTTATCTTTTTTCTTTTTCTTTTTCTTTTCATCTTCGCTGACTTCACTGTCGCTATCACTATCACTATCACTGCTGCTTTCGCTATCACTTTCAATTGATGATGAGCTTTTGAGATCTATGAGCTCTTTTCCACCATTCCCAGGTTCCTCCATCAATCTCACCTGCTCCTTTTCTTCTAGAGCTTTTTTTCTTCATTTCTTTTTTTCAGAGTTGCTCAATTCATTCCAGCTATTTGTTATAATTTTTCTCAACTCTGCGATATTTTCAATTGATTCTTCTTCATTGTCTCCTTTTAGCTGCTTTATTTGTTCTCCCAAGTATAAATAGAACCCTGACTTGTTATGCTTTTTCTTAGATCTCTGTCTTTTTACTCTTATTTGAGAAAGCTGCTCAGCAAGATCATTGAAGAATTTTGAAGTTTTCCTCACAAGCTCCACTATCTAAATATATGTTACGATTCTTTTGGAGACACTGTCCATTTATAATAAATTATTAGAAAGAAAATTTGATGTGATTTATTAATAAATGGAATACGGTAGTCAATTGCTTTTCTTTTTGACTATTAGTTATGTGCTTTGTGGACTTTATTATAGCTCAGAATCAACAGTAAGTGCTGAATTAGGAATGGAATATTAAAGCAGGGCTTGTTGGAGTCTGTATGGTTTTCCTCGCCCAAAGCTCACTTAAGCCTTATAATAGCCCTTTTAAAAGAGTCAGAGATGTTTACTGCAGAGTTGGTGCAAGACTTGGGCTTCTTTATATAGGACTTTTAGTGTTTCTGCTTTTCCAAACTGAAAAGGATGCAAGAGCATTATTCGGGTATATTGATCCTTCCCTCAATAAGGAGCTTGCAATGCGTACAGAAAATTATGATAGAAGCTGTGAGTTTACCTTTGAAAATATATATAAGCTTTCAGATTTTTATGTTTTGGCCCATTTCTTCAACTGGCTTGCTGCTGCTTTGCTGTTAAGAGATTACTATATTCTTCATATATGGAGTGTTTTAGATGAGCTCATAGAACTATCATTAAAAAATATTAGGCCAAATTTCGCAGAATGTTGGTGGGATTCGTTAATATTAGACGTTTTGGTAGCCAATACTCTTGGAATATGGATTGGGATGAGTCTAATTAGATATTGCAACTCAATGGAGTATGACTGGTTTGGCAGAAAAAACACTAAATCTATTAGAGAATGGAAAGCATGGACACAACATAGGCAGTTTCAAGGGGTGTTTTTAGTGATTTTATTTGTATCTATCAATTTTGTCACTGGATTTACAGTACCGAATTCTTTGTGGCTGCCACCATCGAATAAGCTAAATATTATAAGACTGATTATATGGTTGGCAATAGGAGGGCTAGGATTTAGAGAAGCTTATGATGATGTAAGAACTTGGGGAGAACATTTAAGAGCAGAAAAACAGATTTTTGCTCAATATAGATGGACTGCTTGAATGATGCTTTGCTGCGAAGCTATTTTAAGCTGGAAGTTTAGGCATAATGCTGGAAACAGGCTTGAAGAATCTGTACATTGGTACGTCATTTTGCCATGGGGTGTATGGTTTGTTGGATCATTGGCATTTTACTGCTATTTGAGGCTAGTCTACAAATATAGGATTTACAAAGATGGGACATATATGGATTTGGAGGTAAGAAAACAAAACATACAAAATAAAAAAACTAATTAGTTATTAACTATTATAATAAGGCCATAAGACCTTCAGGTCTGACCTTTTTCCATAAGTTATTAAGTTTTACAGATCACCTTAAGGAATATCTCCACAAATTTCATCCATTAGTTATTAAGGATTTTAAATTTTAATTTGCAAATTTTTAACAAATGAGTTTAGGTTAATTTTTCATCTTTAAAAATTAAAATTTTGTAATTAAACAGTAATTTATTTCCCTATAATTACCATTTTTTTTGAATTAAGGTGATGCTGATTGCTTTTATACCAATGAACGAGAGATCAAACGAAACTAATCCGAACACTTCTTCTGATAAAAACCCATTGAATATAATTCGGATTTTATTTTCCTTATTATTAATAGGTGATCTTGTATGAGGGGTGTATTTGAGCACATACTTATTTTTTATATATTTCACAAATTGAGGACTTACCTGCATTGCAATATTTTACATCATTTCTGTGCTTTCAATTCGGATAAAAAAATTGGAGCCAAGTGTAAGGATTTTGTTTGAGACTTCATGGGCATTAGAATGGTGCGTAAGTATTGTCTATTGGTCAGCTGTGGCTCCTGCTGATCGTTTAGACGTTATGTCAGCTATCCTTGCTCATACAGTGCCACTGTGCACACTTCTTATTGATTTTTGCTTAAATGAAATAATATTTGTGAGAAAGCATATACTAGACAATATAATTACAATTGGGAAATACCTATTTTTTTTATAGAAAAAAGAATTGGCTGTCTGTTAAATAAGCTCTTTGTCTATTATAGGGCTGGGGATTTCCACCCCTAACTGCTCAGAGTTCCCAAAGGATCCCATAGATATCCTTTCTCGCAGCTACAGGGAAGAGATTTGCTACGAACGATCTTGAATTTCATAATACTGGAGCCTGGCCAACCACCTGGGTCTAAACTCCCAGTTTATTGTTCAGCAAATGTCGCCTCTTGAGCGAGGGATTTATCTTCCACTTGGGGCTTTTGGCGATTCTGCCCTTTCCATGATGGTCTCAGAGGTAAAATTTCAAGGTCCCAGGAATTAGCTCCCTAGGGCTCTAAAAAAGCCTAGCCCTACATACATAAAGGATTACCGGCCTCTATCTGCCCTTACTTTCACACTGGGCGGTTCCTGCCTGTGTTGAAGAAATCGGTTCAGGAGTTCAGGTGGTTTGTCGTCATCATTTTTATTTATATGGCTATCTGATAATAATTCAACCATTCTTTTATGAAAGGATATTATTGTCCCTATATCAATTAGTACTATTTATTTATTTTGTGTTAATTTACCATATACATTGGCATTAAAACATATTTATCCTTTAATTAATTATACAGACGTCTGAACTTATTTACTTATTCCAGCTATGTTGCTTATTGAAATCATTTCATTTGAGCTAGCCCTTCAAATAAAAAGAAAAATAGTAAAAAATAAACAAGAAAGGAAAAAGAATTCACAAGCTGGCAGAGATCAAGCTCTTATGGATCAAATAGCAACTGAAGTAGTTCCTAATTTTATAGTTGTCTCTTATTCCCATCCTCCGTAAGCGAACTAAAAAAATCTTATTCTCTTATGGAGGGGGGTTAATTTGTTTTTAAAAAATCCCACTTCTCAAAAATTGGAAAGCAAATATTAATTTAATTTGTGAAATTTATGTTTTAAAACGTAATTTGTTTTAAATTAAACAGAGATTTCATGATACAAGTGATCATTTATATACCTTTTTTTTCATAAAAAATTTTACTCGCACACATGAGGGTGGATTTTTGGTCAAAAAATATGGATTTTTCTAATGGTTTTGTTCGCTCACGGAGGGGGGAGTTAGCATATAAAAATTGTGATGGCATCAAAAGTTGGCGACTATTAGTAATTATGTTAAAATAATTAATATAATAACTCCCCCCCCCTCCGTGAGTGAACAAAATCATTTAGAAAAATCGCTATTTTTTGACCAAAAACCCACCCTCCGTGAGTGAACAAAAATTTTTTTAATAGAAATATTTTTTGATGGAAAAATTTTTTGATATATAAATGATAATTAGTATAATGAAATCTAGAGCTAGTTCTATTTAATTTTGAACGAATTGCTTTTTAAAACATAAATTTTATAAATTAAACTAATATTTGCTTTCCAATTTTTTACGAATTAGGATTTTTTTAAATTTCGAAAAAAAAATATTTTTTATAAAATTTATATATAAATTTTTTTAAAAAAAAAAATTAACCCCCCTCCGTGAGTGAACAAAATTTTTTTTGTTCACTCACGGAGGGGGGGGGGGAGTAAATAATTATAACATGATCGAGCAATTAATTAGGATTTATGATTAAATTCATAATTAATTTTCATCAATTGACACCCACACCCCTAAAGGATCACATGCCATTATAAATAACTTCGATGAATTTTTAAACGAATTTGAATCCAGTGTAAGCTCTACTGGAGGTCTCCATAATGTCATTGAAAGTAAACTTTACTTTCTAAACTCCTACTATATTTTAATGGTTTTTCATCTCAGAAACCACAAGTCCTTTTTTAATCCAATCTTTGGATACAAGATATAGGCAATCATTCTCATCTATACCCTGGAAATAAAAGCACTCTTTTTCTCTTTTATTCACTATTTCCCACATTTACTGACCTTAATTCTCCTTAACAGCTTAAATTTAGGTATTTCCAGACTTAATTTTTCCATTACAGCGTCACAAAAGGCAAAAACTTTAATGCTGCCATATCATCTAGAGGAGTTTTTGTAGATTCCTAACAGCTAATCGGAGAAATAAAAGGTGACGTTGACGGAAATTGGACTCTGAGGCGCACCTCTTATGGAGCCAGGTAGAACCCATCCCTGATGAAGCTGAAACATAGGGCCTCGTTCCCTGTCTTAAGTAGGCCTTCAGGGATGTGGGTAGCTGTGCCGAAAAGGAAAATTTTGTTTCTCCCCCGAAGGTTTTCCCTGTCCCTGCCAGATGGGCTAGACAGGTTTTTCCTACCACATGGTCTTCCTTCATCGGGACAATCGGGGCACTCATCCAAGAGTGGCTCTGTCCAAAGGAGCTAATTCTCTGACAGGTGGTTTTGACCAGAAATTAAGATGGCGTCTGGCCTGGGAGTATGGCCACATCAGAACCCGACCTGGAGTCGTCTTTCGAGCAGAGGTGTTAAAGTCCGCTGGTTTCGCCCACGTATGGTCTTTTTAAAACTAACTAACTAACTAACTAACAGCTAATTTACATAATTTGTGGTAACTCTTAAGCTAAATCCCATCCCAAGTCAAATATCAGCTTCTGCTTCATGCTGAAATGCAAAATCATATACATTTTGATCAGGATTTTTATTATTTTCATTGCTGTTTAAATTTGGGATAATTAAATGGAAGCTCTTACTATTGAGCCATATCAAGCTCCACATGATTTTCCAAGGATGATAAGCCCTTCTGAAACTTTAACAAGCAGGATGTCAAGCTCAAAATTTAATAAAATAAATACAGCTACAAATACTGTGCATGATAGGCTTTACAAAGATTCAATGATAAGGCAGCAAGCAAAAATGGCCCAAAATAACAAAAAGTCTGCATCACAAACTAAAATAAAGCCAAGAAAAGGGATCGAAGATATTTTGCTGCTTAAAGGAAAAGCTCTCGAAGCAAAAAAAGAAAGAATTAAAGAAAAATGGGAATGGATAAGGAAACAAAATTTTAGAGATGCGCCTGAAATTAATGATTTATCCAAAAAATTAGCATATGTTGCTTATGCGAAAAAAGGTTATTGAGAATCATCAAGGTGCTCTTCTAGAAATTCATCAAAAGAAACCTCTAAAATCAACAGTCAAATAGAAAAAGATCCTAGTGATATAAAAAATTCATCTAAAGGTCCTGGGCTTAGTATCAAAATTCCTGATCATCCAAATTTCATAAATTCTATAGAAAATTCTACAGCAAGATACACACAAAAAAACTTTGAAACTTCTAATAATGGCGGTTTAACTGAAAGGAATAGACCTAAAAGTGCTAAAAACAGCCAAATAGCTAAGAAGCAATCTGCTTCTTTATTTAAAAAATCATCTGAAGAAACTGATATTAAGCCAAAGTATACACAAAAAATCACCCATGAGCAATGTTTAATCCCTCAAGAATTAACTTTGATGAACACAGAGAATAAAGAAAAAAACACTTGCAATAAAGCTGAATCCTCAAACAAAGATTATACTGGACAGATGGTTCATAAAAACTCACTCTTAAATAAGAATAAAGCTTCATTAGATCAACCAAGAAAGCAAGAATCTCAAAGGCTGAAGATTATTCCATCTAAAAGTGAAAAAAGTCTAGAGAGAAAAGAAGCAGCTGTAAGAATCGCTGTAGATTCTTCTGTTCCATTAGAAACCGCTCTGCTTTATAAAGAAATAATAAAGCGTAGATGTGAAGACGATTGTGGTTTTAAAGGATTTCATAAGTAAAAACATTTATATTTATACCATATATTTTTCTATTGTTTTTTATGGTATTTATTTTTAAAAAAAATATATAAAGTTTATTTATTGATTAAAACCATTCTTACAAAGCATATATTTTTATTGCCTGACATTTGGACTATTTAAAAATAGAAAAGCTGAAGGAGATACATCAGTTTGTTGCATGCCAGTCATTCCTATTTGATAAATCGTTTTTATCTGATCTGCTAAGTTCGAAAAACCATGATCATCAAATGCAAATGGAATAAATCCAGGAGAACTGACTATCATAGGAGAAATCGGCATCACTGAGCTCAATGGCACACTTTCAGGTTCTAAGCCTTTTTTTTCTGAAATAATTGTTTTTATCTGCTCTCGTCCTTTTCGGGATTTTTTTGATCTTTTTGTTATGCTTTTTCATCTATTTTTTACCTGATTTTCAGTTCTCCCTTTAAGAAGTCTTGCAATGTCACTTCATTTGTTTCCCCATTCCAGCTGTTTTTCTAAAATAATTATATCCTCTTCAGGGGTCCAGTTGCCTTTTATTAAGCCATCATTAAGATGATTATATACCAACATCATAGAATTTTTTTTAACTAATATAGTTTATATTATAATTTACTTTAATTTATCAAGCATATCATCTCTCCCTACATTGCTTGCCTTGCCTTATTGGCATCCCATTATGAACGATTGAGTTGACTTCTTTTGCAATTAAACTCCATCTATGTGTGCCTTTGTGCAGCACCAAATCTCTGAGAGTTTCATCTTCTTCTGGAAGCCAAAACTGTCTGGCTTGCAATCTGTCGGATTTGATGTCTGAATTATATGGCCTGCCTATTGCTTGATATTCTTTTTTGTCTTTTGATATGGAGCAAGGCACCATTCAAACATCATCAGTAATTGGAATAGGTTTAATATTTTTGTCATTCATCATTATAATACTTACATAAGATTGATTGTTTTTTGCCCTAATTTAATACCCACTACAATATCACACTGTCAAGGCTTCTACTCCTTCTTCAGGATACCTCACCTGAGCTACTTGGCATCGATCAGATAGACTCTCGATTTTGGATTTTGGTTTTGACAGCTAGGCTTCCAATTGCCAGCCTAGAAAAATTGACAAACAATTTTTCTGGTGAAGCTGTACATTCTGGGCTTGCTAACCTAACCAGATATCATTAAATATATTCTCGAGGCTGAATATATAGGACGAGATGCCCATATTTAATTATCCATCATTTTAATACAAATTTAATACAAAGTTAATGATTAGAGATTACATAGCAAGAAAAAAAATAAAATTACAAGAAATTCAAAATGAAATCTAATTTGAGGCTAAAAAATTATATATTTATTATGGACTTATTTGAAAAGATGGAAAATATGCATAAATAACTAAAAATTCATATTTTTTATATGCTAATTAATATTTTATCTATTTTTATCCTTTAATTATCTTAATACATTTAAATTTATTTCATCTTTTATTTAATTTGACTTTTTTCTCTTTATTCGTTCTTTGATAAAAACCAAAAATTTCGGTAATGCCAACAAGCAAGATTTTGGGAAGCCTTGCCAAATCTCTAAATTTTCTTTAAAAACATTATCTCTTGTTTCAACTCTATCAGCTGCATCTAAGATTGCATATAGCAAAAAGACAGAAAGGAGAACTACAATAGGCTAAATAGTTTTTACCAAAAAAATAATCCAAACAAATCTCCACATTCCAATGCACGCAATTTCTACACAAATTCCCATAATTATAATGCCACTGGCTTGAACTTTAATAACTGATTTTAATTCATCAATTCCTGTAGCGTCAAAATAAATCGCACTTAATAAAATCCCACTTGCAACGAGTAGTCATAAAGCTAAGAAAAACCCATTGATAAACAAGCTCAAATAAGCAAGTGAAATTCCAATACTGATTGTATACTACTGCATTTTAATAGATCACTAGTGACAATCAATTAATTTTTAAAATAAAATTGTATTTGCCAATTTTTTTGAAACTCACAAATGAAATGACAACTCTCTATTTAATATTTTGAGATGCCTAATCTGGCTTAGACTGCATAAAGCAAGCATCTTGGACCATTTTTTTTTCTGTTGGTGTTTTACTTACTCCCCCCCATCCTTGATCGAACGACTCGCCGTCGTTCGATCAAGGATGGGGGTTAAAAACAATTTTTTTGGGAAAAAAATTTTTTATATATAAAATAAAAAATATATAGATATTTGTTTTATTTACTTTTAAATAAGAGTGTTAAAAGTATTTAATAATTATTTTTACAGCAAAAAATTGAATTAATCTCATAAAAATACCAATTTTTAATATATTTTGATTTATTAGTTACCCCTTTAAACTGTATAAATTTTAATTTGTTCCTTATTAAATTAATTTTTTTTTTTAAAAATTTTAAAGTCTCTATTTTATTAGATTATTGAGTTTTTAAGCCTAGGTTGATGACTGAATCACTTCTATCGTTGATTTCGAAGCTTTCTGTCGTCTCAAAGTATCTGAAAGCAACTTCATTATGTACATCTTCCCAAGCTTTTGACAACTATTATATTTTTATATATATAAAAAATTGTTATGATATGAAAATCGTTCGATCAAGGATGGGGGTTAATTTCCCAATTTTTAGGAATTTTTACAGTCAATCGTTCGATCAAGGATGAGGGGGGAGTTAGCCTTTACGGTCTATTATCGCTCATCACCTATAAACACCAAAAATAAAAATTTAGTCATTCCATCAGAATTTCAGCATTGGTATTTCATTTTCAAAGAAAGAGGAATTAAAATTGTAAGTGCTCCTGCTCCGATCCCTATAAAAAAATATGCCATTAAAGATTCTGATATTGCAGGTATTGAAGATCCTAAAATTCCAATCACAAATCCATCCAGTGTTTGATAGAAAACAGTAACTAGTCTTCTCATTAATGCCGACCCATGACCTTTTAACACGTTTCTAAAAATATCCATTTTATTATTCATTTTTAGGTTGCTTTTTGCAAGAATGTATAGCCCACTTTATAAACTTCACCAAAATGAAAAGCAGCTCGACTTTTGATTTAAAAATCAAAAGAGTTGCATATAGCCCAGCTTTTGATCTATCAGCCGAGCCAAGATTTTCTGAGTGGCTTTCTACTTCAGACAAGATGAAAAACTGATAAGGAAAAACAAAAATATTCGTGAGGATCTAATTATAAATTACCAATGGAATCAGCATTTCATTTTCAAAAAATAATACTGATAAAATAAAAACTGTTAAAGTGTTAAGCGTGGTTAATGCTTTTCCTATATGGATGGAATAATTTTCTTCGATATATGAAGCAAAAACAGCATTTATAAACATTGTCGAAACTATGACAGAAACTGCAATTAAAAATAATTCTTCACCTATAAAGGAAGCTATATAAAATAATAAAATCGCTTCACATGCCGATATAATGACTGCAAAAAAGTAGCATAAGGATGAGCCTTTTAATTTCTCTTGGAATTTTCATATAAGAATATATGCTAATGCGACGAAACCAATTGCAAAAATTAAGATCCAAGACAAAAATGCCATAAAAATCCCAGCTAAAAAGCCAAAAGTATTTAATATTGCTAGTAAAATCAGAGATGGTAAAAGCTGAACACCGAGTAGGAATAAAATCAATGCGGACAGGGTAAGATTTTCTTTTTTTACAATAGATCTTAGAGCCTGGTCATATTTCTCGACTTGATTATTAGCTTGAGGCTCCATCTGAAGCATTCTTTCTCCTATTCTGTCTGCCATGGGATCAACTTGTAACAACCCTTCTTTCAGCTTTTTAGAAATATACTCCTTGTTCATTATTAAAATATGATAATTTTTATTTAAATATTTAGATAATAATGGATATTTAAGCTAGATTTTCATATAAAAGCCATAAAGCTATATTTTTTATATGTTTCTCTATAATATTTTTAATGAATTTTAGAATTTTGCATTCAATATCTACAGCTTTAAAATGGAATTTATAGGCTTTTTCCTTATTATAAATTTTGAACTGTGAGTTCTCTGTAAACTTTAATCCATTTTTGAAATTATAATAATTAAATGGAATCATATTGGAATGAAAATGGAAAAAGGGTTAGACAGCTAGACTGGCCAAACCAAAGAAGATTAAAACTCTGTAGCATCGATACTAGTATGGAAGATCCTCAGCACATCTACATAAATATAAGAAAATCACAACTTAAAGATTTGTATGAGCGGGAATTGAACTTATATAAAAGCCAAGAAAAAAGCTACTATATTTCCTACAAAATATGCGATATAATTGATTCACCTTAAAATTAAAATTCGCATAATTAAGATAATGACTTTTGCCTTACCATTACCAATAGATTTCTAAGAAAAATAAATGCCAGCTTCTATCATATCTAAACATGATTATCGTTAGTTTACTATTTATCCCGATTCTGTTTCATTTTTTTTATCTTCCTTTATCAAAAAATCTTCTTCATTTCCTGACTTTCTTTCTATTAGATCCTCGTCATCACTTCCTCTAAGTAGCACTGAAACTTGCATTGTGTCTCTATACAAATAAGTGTAAACTATAGCCACCATAACCCCGATTAGGAAAAAAACTACAGTTACCTTGTAATATTCGTATTTCAAAGTAAGCCAAATCATTACTGATGGACCTGCAATATGGCCTAACAAAATTGCGGTGACCCAAATTCCTATAAGCAAATTAATTAATTTTTGGTCAACTCTTCATTTAAGGCGATATTTTACTGTATGGTATAAAGTGGGGAGTCCAGCCGCAGTTCCAACCTGCATCCCAAAATCTAAAAAAACAATAGAAATCCTTATTCCCCCTCCGTGATCGAAAATAAAATTTTAAAATTCCATTTGTAAAAATTGAGGAGCAAAAATTAATTTAATTTGCAAAATTTATGCTTTAAAATGCAAACTGTTTAAAATTAAACAAGATTTCATTACAATAATTATCACTTATATATTAAAAAAATTTTTGTTTGTTCACGGAGGGTGAGTTTTGACTAAAAAAAATAAGGATTTTTCTAATGTTTTTGCTCGCTCTCAGAGGGGGAGAGTTAACAGATTTTTGCTACCACCTACAGCAAAATTGATAGGCCCAACAATAGTTAATCCTATCATGCAGCAAATTATCCCAAAAATCATAACAAATCTTCTTTCTAAGAACTCTAAAGTAAAAACCAAAGAACTTGTGACAACAAAGGAAACAGATGTTCCAGTTATAATAAAAAAAGCTAAATAAAGATTACTAGCATCGCTTTCATTTCCATCTAAATCTTCAACTAGACCAGTCATAACAGGGTCAACGCATTTACAAGCAGCAACTACATAAGTTATAATTAAAGCATCCATAAAAATTTCTTTTTCGATAATAATGTTGTATATTTTCATTCCTTCATTCAATATCGCATCTTTTGGCACTTCTTTAACATTAATTCATGCATAAACAAATCCTATAAAAATAGCACACCCTATCGGAGTAAAGTAATAGTGAAAATATACGTCCTCATCTACAAATAAAGGCATAATTCCTCCAAAAGTGTACCCTAGATCTCACGAAAATTCAATAAATGGAAAATATTTTAGTCCACTTTCAGCTGCTTCATGGAAAATTACTATGATTGCAGGGATTAGATAGCCTATAGCTCCTCCACTTACAGCAAGCATGCTTAAAACTGCGAGGAAATAGAACCAAAATCCACTAAACATTTCCACAAAAGCAAAAACCATAATTCCACCAAGTGATAATAGTAAGCTGCATAAGATCATGTTACGTTCTTGGAATTTTGTTAGGAAGTTTGAAAGAAAAGGGGCTAAAACTAGAGAAAACACAGATGTTACTGTCAAAATTGCAATTATGTCAGCGTCTAAACGTTCTCCGATCACAGGTAAAGCATTCTGTGCAGAGTAGCTTCCAAAGGTAGTTGCTGTAATTAAGATGAGGAGAATGATCCTAGTAGCTAAAATCATTTAAATATGATATAACCTAATTTTGAAAAACGAATAATTGTTTTCATTTATTTACTAACGATATAAATCATAAAAGAGATGGATTCGCGATATAAAGGCTAATTAGAAAATTAGCAAATCGTTATTTTTATTCAGGGCAAAATTAATATGCGTTTTTATAAAGTTGGTTAGTTTTTTATAGCTCTATCAATAAATTTTCTTAAATTCCTCCAACGTCGTTTTATTGTAATATTTTTATACCAGATTCTTCAAGTACTTACCAGTCAATTTTTGGAATTGTTAAGCGATTCAACAGGCTATCTCAATTTTTTTTATAATCTCCAATTTATCTTGCTTCTTCAAAATATAATTAAATTTAAAGTGGCTTTTAAATGGCTCAAATTAAATTTAAACAAATCAATGGAATTTTACTACTTCAGTGCTAATGAGTTAAATATGTGCAGTAGGTAAATAAACAAAAAAACTATTGTAAATCAATTCTTTATTTTTCTGTTTACCTATTTTAGCCAACCTATTTCTATCATAACAGTTAAAAAATTTCATTTGAGCTTTTGATCAAGATAGACTCTCATAATTAACTATATACATAAAAATGTTTAAAATTTAATCAAAATAAATTTAACACAAGTCCAAGTTAGTTTATAAATAATATTTTTACAGCATAGATTCTATTGATGTCAAAATTTGATAGCTTAATCCAGATTATTTATATAGTGTGTTTCGAATTAATTTTTAGCCAAAATAAGAAATATGAAGTATTATAACGATATGCTTATGCCAGGAATGCACCAAAGAATGCCTAATATATATGTAAATATCACGTTATTCTCCATATATAATGACGACTTTATATAGTAAAGTCCTCACAAATGTCGCACAGGGAGAGATGCTTCGTGCTTTGAGTAGAATTGATACTTTTATTCTAGAGACTGAAGGAGTTATTTATGGTGGAAACAAACTATTTCCTTTATCCAAACAAACAGTTTCTGCACTTGAGCAATTAGGTAAAAATATTATATATTATCCATCATATTCTGCTTTCTAATGAATTTCGCCTGTTAATAACCATTATTATATCAAATTTATTGTAAAATATTTTCTAAATCATTAATTAAAAATATTTTTTTAAAAAATCCGGAATACACTCGAAGAAGTAGATTAAGCTATCAGAAAAAATTACATGACTTTGGAATTACTACCTCGGTTAATCAAATTTACACTCCAAGTTCTATGACCGCTGAATACATGAGAAGATTTCATCCAGAAATTAAAAAAGTCTATACTATTGGAAATAATCAAGGCTTCTTAAAATAAAAAAGTATCTTTCAAAGAAAACCTGCTTGTGAGAAATAGTGATCATTTAATATATAAAAATATATCTGGTTGGTGGTGTATGAGCAGCAGAAGAACTAAAACAAGCAGGAATTAAAGTTCTTGAAGTAGGTGACTTTAAAGAACACAGCAATGAATCATCCAAACTCCTAGAAAAAATCAATAGTGATAAAGATGTTGGTGCAGTTGTTGTGAGTTTTGATGAAGCTTTTACATTCCAAAAACTTACTTTGAGTGCTCTACTGCTAGAAAGACCAGACATTATGTTTATAGTTACTTCTTTGGAGCCTTATAGCATTGTGGATGGGAAAAAATACCCCGGGGTTAGCCCACTTATTGCTTCAATTTCAAAAGTTTCTGGGAGAAAGCCTGATCTCGTCACTTGTAGACCAAACCCTATTATGTTTCATATGCTCAAAGAAAATTACCCTGAAATTGATCCACACAGGACATGCATGGTTGGAGATTCTATCACTAAAGATTTAAAATTCGCAAATAATTCAGGGATCTTATCTATGCTAACCTTATCAGGGATAACTATGCCCCAGCAGCTAGAACATGTTCTTAGTCAAAATGTTGATTTTGTAATCCACGATTTTTCAAGGATATACCAAATTTTAAATTAACACAAAACGTCTTTAATTATTAAGAAAAATTAATTTGATAATCAAAAATTTACTATGCAATTCCGCCAATTTCGTAGTTTATATTATAAATTTTATTTTTTTGTTTAATTCACTAGAATAATTTTAATATGATTTTTGATTTAAAGCTAAAATTTTAGTTACTTTCAAAAAATTTCAAGCTAAATCTTATAATCTGGCGAATATCTAAAAACTAAAATTTAAATATCAGAAATGTCATTTTCAAAATGAAACATAATTTATCACTAAAACTTTGATAAAATAACTTAAATTTTGCAAAAATATTCCCGAATAGACTAGTTTAGCAATATTATACAATATACTATATTCTTGTGAATTTTTCAGCAACAACTCTTGGGTTTTCTTTGCTTAGTCTTGATTTTCCGTGGTTTCTATAGTCAAATGTACAGTTGTGAACTTCTGGAATTCTGTGTTGTAAACAAAAGGAATAGCCACATTGGCATATAAAATTCAATGATTTGATTCTTTTTTGGCATAGCCAGCATTTTGACAAATCACATTGTGGAGAAATTTTCTTGACTACACTTGTCTTTGCTTGTTTGAAGTAATTTGCAAAATCCGATAAGGATTTAAGAATTTTTAGCCTTTCAATTTTAATGTTGTAACAGGCTGAGCATAAACCATCAAGGTTTATAAAAAAATTATTGCAAGTATTGCAAAGATCGGATTCCATTTTTTATTATCCTTACTCCCTAGAATGAGAAAAAAAAATTCAAGTCAACATCTTTAAAAGGATTAATATATAACATTATTTTCAAAATTTATATAAATGATGATTATTCCTATAAAATAATGACCTAATTTATTGAATTTTAATAATACGTAAAATTTTTATGTCAAAATATGTTTTATAAAAAATTTTTTGCTTGCTTACAAAAAGTTTTTATAAAAAATTAGGGCTTATTAATACGATAGTTTTAATCGCTAACTCCGCCCCCCCCCCTCCGTGAGCGAACAAAACCATTAGAAAAATCGCAATTTTTTGACCAAAAACCCACCCTCCGTGAGTGAACAAAAATATTTTTTATAATAGAAAAAATTTTAATAGAAAAAAATTTTGCTATATATAAGTGATAATTAGTATAATGAAATCTAGAGCTAATTCTGTTTAATTTTAAACAAAATTGCGTTTTAAAAACATAAATTTTGCAAATTAAATTAGTATTTGCTTCCCAATTTTTGCAAATTAGGATTTTTTTTAAATTTCGAAAAAAATATTTTTTATAAAAAATTTATATATAAATTGTTTTTAAAAAAAAAAATTAAACCCCCCTCCGTGAGTGAACAAAATTTTTTTGTTCGCTCACGGAGGGGGGGGGGGAGTAAGGAGGAATTTAGTGATCGAAATTAAAATATGTCTAATTCCAGTTATTGTAACCCCCATTAAAATCTAATTTTATATACATAAAATGGCCAGCCATGAGTGACCCGACCTCCAGTGCGAATGTCGTAATTATATCAGGGCTAGATTTTTGATGCACAGAGCTACGAAAGAATTGATTTTGCCTTGAGACCGAAAGCAATTTCCACTGGTTTCTAGTCTGGCTTGGGAAGAAGTTTTTCACATTTTTTTGCCAGCACTACTCAGGCACAGCTTGTTGTCTAATAGATGCAAGGCTACTTTGTTTGATGTCTTTGCTCGGAATCGCACAATCAGTTTTCCCTTCAGTGCTAACCCAGGAGAAAAGGAAGGCAGGCTTAGCGAGAGCTTTCGAACGCGAAATTTAATCCAGTTGAAAGGACTCCGAATGGAGAATCTGGCTGGCTCCCTGAGTTGTTAGCAGCAGCTTTGGAATTAGAAATGATACTCCCGCAAAGTCTGTACAGCCATGACCCAAACGGCGCACACTACCGAGTAATCTAGAAATTTGAACTAAGCTCTAGAAGTCTTGATTATTTCCACCCCACAGCATCCTGTGATTGGATTGCTATGAAATCTAAAATTCAATTATTTTATTATAAATATAAAAAAATTATTTTGATACCTCATCTTATTATGAAATTGCATCATTATCAACGTTAAAAATGGTTACTTATTAATCGAGTATATTTTTCATGACACTTAATATCGTTTCCAAATGTTTCTATTATTATCCCATGAAGAAAAGTTAGTTAATCTATCATAGTTTTTATTCTTTTTTATTAAAAATAATATTAAGAAATTTCCAATTAAAATTAACTCTTATTAGATTTTTCACTTGGCCAATACGCAAATAGCGAATTTTCCATTGCTTGTACAACAGATAAACTTTGCTGTCTTCTTTTATTTCTCTGCTGAATAATTTTTTCATTTTTTTCTGAAATTCTAAACACTTCCATTTGCTTTGAGACTTCTGCATCTTGGGCTTCTCTTGCTTTGTTCATCTTATTTTCTTTGATTTTTGCCCATATATACAAATTATCTATAGTGTTATTTTGCGTTGATTTTTCTTTAGGCTTATTTATTGTAGGTGTAAATGTAAAATGCTCTTCCGTGGCTGCAGCTTTTTCTAGAGCCAGCATTTCACGCTTTTGTCTTATTTCTTCTTGCTTTAAAGCTTGTCTTTCTAGAAATGATTTATCATAGCTTCTTGGCTTATTTATATGCGGTGACAATGTTAGTTGTCTGGCTTCTTCTTCTTTCTGTTTCCTTTGAATTTCTGCGATTTTTGACTGTCTATTGCATTCTTGCAGCCTTAATCTGTCTTCTACTGGAAGATTATTAGAGCCTTGGCGAATATGATGGTTCCTTGCCAGCTCTCTAGATGTCGAAAGGATATTTGGGGTAAATAAAACTTCGTCATCATGAACTGCTGATTCTGTATGTGATCTAACGATTTTTCTAATCATTTCGGAATTTAAATTTGCAAATTCTGAGGATTTATTTCTTTTATCAGTAGAAGTTCTTGAATTTGTAGATAGTGAGCTACGTTTAGAGAGATTTTGTTCTATTTCATTTTGAATTTCAAGCTCAAGCTGTCTTTGGGCTAGAATTTTTCTATATTGATTTCAATTAAATATAGTTTAAAAAATAAAATTTAAGCAGCGTTAATAATTGTGCATTAATTTTTTTGTATCAAAAAGAGGCTGTTTGTAATAAAATTAAATTAGTATATATCATTTTTGAATTCTTCTTGCTGCCCGTACTTTTTTATTGAAGAATTTTCTTGCTTTCATCTGTATTAAAACAATAGCGAGCTTTAAAAAATTTATTTTTTTTCGACATATAAATCCTCTTCAATGTTTTTGTATCATCCTCGCATTTCTATACAGAATCAACAAAGCATTAAAATATTTTCGTGTTTTTATTCCTCTTCATATAGACTGTATTGTAACTATTTCATGCATGCAATCTCTATAGTCAAATCTCTTAAAGTTTGTGCAATAATGGGCAATTGACATAAAATCTTTGCTTGAAGAGATTTTTATGATGTTTTCTTTAGATTTTATCTGCAAACTTGTATTAGATTTTGTTTTTCTATCTAAGAATGAGTCTGTTAGCTCAATCCTTTCAAAAGACATTTCTTCTACTGTATACAGTGAATCAAGATAATCGTGCATGCGAGGCTCAACAATATCTACTGTATTCCCTGAAATGCTGTATCCAAACAAGTTATTTACTTCAAAATTATTTTTATTGCTTTTTGATTTTACTGATCTTTTCCCATCAATTGAGTTATTTGAAATATCAAAGCTCATTTCAGAAGCGATATCTTTATGGTTATGTTTATTTACATACTCATTTAATATCGCTATATCATCGTTTTTCAAGACCAAATATCGTAAACTTACAATAAAATCTTCATGATTAAGTAGCTTTTTAAGAAATGATTCAATAAATGTATGTGTGGCTTCAAAGTCCAAATTCAATGATGGAGAAATGTCACTTATAAACTTTTCTTTTGAAATTCAGTTAGGGTATCCATATCATTCCCATAATAAACTTGGAATTACAAGGGTTGACCTGAACAATGATATACATGGGTGCAGGTCAAATGGCATTGCTTTTTTGATAGTATCCATTTCACCGAAAACTTTTTGGGCCGAAAATTGGTTAAAAATTTTTGATAGTGACTGAAAAAAAAACGTTAATTTTCGGCCATATGTCGCACTATTAAAAATTTTCAACCAAATGTATTTCGATGAAATGCACACTGTCAAAATTCCAATGTCATTTGACATGGAGTCGATATACATTCTTCATAGTCAAGCCTTGAACTTGGAGTTTTCATACAGTAAATCACGAAGCATTGATTTTCGCCTAATGGCCCTAATAGATATGTTAATGATTTCCTTAAAAAATCAGCAAAATTATAATATGATCCAGTAAATTGCTCTCTTTTTTCGTTAAATTTGAGCATACTTGCGATAATAGGATTAGTGCATTTTACGAGAAACGGGTAGTTTATTTGTGGAGAATAGCTGCTGCAGGCTTCATTTCTTAAATCATTTATATCGTATTCTGTTTCTCCCCATGTATATTTCATTATGAATTTTGAGTCTGACGATATTTGGATAATATTTCTGCAGTCACTTTCTTCTTGAGAAACTGTCTGTTTAAATGCTTTTCAATATCTGTCAAAATCAGGAGAAATCAAGTTTGGGAGTAAGCCAAAATCCTTCGCTAAGGAAAAATCAACAATAAATCGGCTTTTTGGAATTTCCAAAAACTTAAAAGAAACCTTTTCTTCTGCAAGGGATGCTAAAAGTTTCATATAAGTTCCTGAAGAATAAAAGTTCAAACATTCAAAGGCGAGATTCGAGCAAAAACCTCCAAGAGTCTCATAATTCCTAAAGCCAGGAAAATCGACAATAGAAATCGTATACATTTTTCTGCATTTTTCAAACAAATCTTCGCTTTTTTCTTTCTTATTTTTTGCTGATAGATTTTTTAACTCGTTTAATACTCTCTTTTCTACAAAAGATTTTGCTTTGAGGCCCAATTGTTCATTAATTTTAATAACAAGCCAGTCAAATGCTAGATTATAAATGTATCTAGCTAAATCATTCATTCTAGATTCCGCCTCATATTTTGATCCGGAATTAGAAAAATTTTCATTGAATTTTTCTTCAGTCGTCCCCAGTAGCCTGCAGACTTTTTGGACAGCTACTCTATGCCTAGGTAAAAATTTTGTGCCATCTTTTTGCCCAGCAGTAATAAACCCAGTAATAATTAAAATATGGCGTCTTCGTCTGGGTATGGCCTCTCGGCCATACAGCCTCGACACATATTTTAATTATATCCGGCAAGGTTTTACCATTTCAGAGAAGGACAGCAATGCTAGGTAAGCAATTCTGGTTGTGTGCAGAGCCTAGCCCTAGTCCAATCTCAGAGGTGGATTTTTCCTCGTGGGGAAGGAGGATACGGAAGTTGGAAAGGGGAAGCTCAGCAGAGTCCTTAGGACCAATCGGGCAACTCCCTAGCGTGAAACTGGGCGTTACGTCCCAGGCTACGTATTTTTCCTTTTTTGCCGATAGCTGACCAGAAAATCCATTTTTTGGGTTTTCGGAAAAGCAGCCCATGTCACAAGCAAGTAGCTCATCCATGAGCCGTTGAAGCGGAACACTTGTCTGGAGGCGCACCCTGGTGAATCGAAGCAGGCTGACCCAGTGGTCTGTGGGCCCGATGCGGCGCGAAGGCGAGCGGCAGGTCTGGGATTAAACCTACCCCGTAGTGGACGTAAAACATTTATAAATCTTAATGTAATGTAATAAACCCAGTAGACGCAAAAGTTATATCATAAAAATGCACAACAGCTGCTAGAACTTCAAGTAAATTATTAATATCTTTTCTTTGAATTCCTAAGCTCTTTAAATTATCGAAAAACCTTTTCAGTACATCTCCATCATGTATTTTTTGATTCAAATCATTAGCTTTAGCATTATTATTCAAAAGCTTGGAGCTTTGGTTTGATAGGCCTAAATTTTGTAAATTCTGTCTTGTATTTGTTAATAATGCATGGAGAATGTTATAAGTTCTCCCAGCTGAGTTAGGAAGAGTAATATCTAATAATTTAGCCTTGATACTCCCTCCAATACTTCTGAATTCTGAATCAAAATGTATTTCTGTAACCATCCCACAGCATGTGGATTCTAAATTTTCTTTAGTTGCAATAGATCCCATTATATGCAAAGCTTGGATTCCTGAGTGAAGTAAATCAAAAAATTCATTTGGCATTTTTAAGCTTGATTCTTGTTTGCATGATATGTATATTAAATGGTCAATTAAATGGAT